>VZRF01000412.1:52001-288563 GCA_013396875.1 Vireo altiloquus
AAAAAATTTTTCTCAAAAATTTAACAAAAAAAAAAAAAAAAAAAAAAAAAAGGAAAAAAAACCCAAACAACCACCCATCCTTAATAGATGCAAGAGTCCTTTGGCACAGATCCAGTGGCAGACTAAGGCCATGATTTGCAATTCTGAGGCAATTATGAAATGACATAACAGCACAGATTTCCTTCTGACAGAACAGCTGGGTTTTTGTCTCCTTTGCAACAGGACATGGTTTACAACAACCACCAGAAAGTAAAAAAAACCCCAAAGAGCCATTTCACTACTGCGTAAATATCGGAGTACAGACAAACACCAAGAGGGACGGCACTTGGTGTTTCAGACCCCCCGTGCCACATGCTCTCGGCTCGGTGGGAGCCAGCACCGGAGCGCCGGTCCCGGGCGCAGGGCAGCACAGCGACCCGCGGCGAACGAAGGGGAGCGGCTCCAGCGAGCGGCACCGACCAACTTCCCCGGGACCTCGGCTCAGGGCGAGCTCCGGGGGGATGCCGGCAGAGCACCCCGCCAGAGACCGCGCTCATGGCGGGGAGAGAAGAACGAGCAGGTGCAAAGGATGGGAACCCGAGGGACGTGCCCCCCGCTGCCGCGAACCGCCGCCNGCCGGGGCTGGGGTCGGTGTCGGTGTCGGTGCCGCGCCCCGCCCGTTCCCCCCCGCCCCGGCCCTCCCGCGGGCGGCTCCGGGGACAGCGGCTTTGCTCCCAAAAGTCGAACGGGCGGCTCCTGCCCTCTCTCTCGCCACAGCCGAGCGCGGCCTATGGCTCAGCTGAACGACATCAACTTTTCTCAGCACAAAAAATCTGCGGAAAGGAAGACGCGTCTATCAAGGATGGAGAGGGACAAGAGCAGACCTTTCCAAAACTTGCTGTTCTTGCTGATAACCGCCCATGCACCCAAAGGGTTGAAGTATTGTTGGCTGCCTGCCTTCCCACCTCTCCCCTCCCCATGATTTATTTAGCTTCTAGAAACAGGTGAATAATTTGCAAATCTGTTTTGGTTTAATGACACTCTCAAAAAAAAAGTGTGTTTGTGAATAATTTACTTTAGTAATTGGTTGGGCCCATCAACTGCTTTCCCTGTCTTAATTGACTTTCACCCCAGGCTATCAAAGCGCTTTTACACATGTTCATAAATTGAGTCCTATTCAATATGTGCTCTAGTTAATAGTGAGAAAACAAGGGCAGTAAAGTTACATGATGAGTCCAAGGTCATGGCAGAAGTCTGTAGGAGAGCCCAGAACTGAATACAGGTTTCCTGGTGCCCCGATTTCACAGGGCTCTGGGAGTAATCGTCATTGACCTGCTTTTCTACGGACATCTCCTTTTGTCTTCCAGCAGTGACGGTCTGAGCCTGCAGCTGCGGACACATGATGCAGCCACCAAGGACAATGCCACTGGCAGCAGGGGGACCTTGAGCAAGACCCCTTTGCACTCTGTCCCTGCAGGGTGCATGCGAAGTTCTTTGTGGCTTTGCTGGTTGGGAAACACCTGTATTTTCCCATGATAAAGCCTTGTAGCTGACACAATAGTCAATCAGTAGCAGGTTTAGGTTTTGTCACAGAGCGGCTTCATGTGGGTGTGACGATAGCAAGGGTTTCCATCAAGGAAGCCGTGCTGCCACAATGTAATGTTTATTATTTAAATATCTTGACTCTGACAGGCAAATTGGGAGTTCTGGGGTTTTAAAATACTTGTCTCCTCTGTGTTGTAAGAAAAAATTTCCAGAATGATTTTCTCATCTGCACGGCTGCAGCTCTGAACTGTTTGATCTTCTTGGTTGTAGGAGACAGTCCTGTTTACATCCCTTCTTCCCAAGACAAAAGCTTTTGCTCTGGTTAGCTAGTCATGGTGCACCACACAGAGCACCTCCTTGTTCCTGGAGCTCATGGCTTTCTGTTGGGAAAACTGCTTTGGCCCTGGATTTAGGGGATGGGAAGAGGTGGGGAGGGGGAACAGGCTGGACCACTCCATTGGACCACTTGAAATTGGACCATTTACTGAATGATGTCAAAGTGAAGGGAAGAGACATCTTTTTGTCTTCATGATGTCACAGCCTGTAGAGAGCATGATAAAAGCAGAGGACAGCACATCTCAGAGCTGCCCCTTCTGCACCTGGGGCTAATTTTTGCTACATTTCTTCTGAGAACACTGTGGGCTGCAAAGGGAGGGGCAGTCCCTGGAAGGAGGCATTCCTGCAGATTTGTCTGGAGTCCTGCAGTCACTGAAGATTTCTCCCAAGTGAAGTCAAAGGACCTTAAAATTAAAAAAAAAAAAAAAAAACAACAAACAGAGGAAAAGCTCCTAAGACAAGAAAACAGTGCCCATGCTCCTAGGTCTCCTGTTATAGAGAAAAACCTGAAAACGTGAGCTGAACATAGCTCCACAGTCAGGCACCAGAAAGCAAACATAACTTTGAGACAATATGAGGGATGCCTTGGGCTGTATTCACAATTAACAACAAATGATGGCTGGTAGCCCCAATTCATGTCTAAGGGGGATTGCCCAGAGGGTTGGCGTAACACATGAAGCCATTAGTCTGTGATTTGGGAAGTCTGAGGGCTGAGCTTATCATCATCAGTGCAGCTTTTAGGAACTCCCTCCGCTCCTGCAGCATCTTGCCCTCTGCCTGTTAGAGAGCAAGGTCTTTGGGCAGATGCCACTCCTTGTTTTGTCTTTGCCCAGTGCTCGGATCAGGGGGGTTGTGGTCTCAGGTTGCTACTGCAGAGCAGACTGTGACTGCCAGGAGAAGGGCAAAGATGAAAGAAAACGGAGGAGGCAGGAAAGCAGTTCTGCCTTTGATGGTCCAACTGATGGAGCCTTGCTTCCCTGCAAAGCCCTCCGTCCTGCAGCTGCCTGAGATCTCCCTCTCCTGGCTCTTTCCAGAGAAGGGGACCACAGACATCCTTGAGTTTAGAGCTTCATCCTTGAAATGGCTGAAAGAACTAAATGTGGCTGAGAGGGAAGCATACAAATTGAGTTTGGAGAAAAGAGCACTAAAGCCACTGTCCTGCCATGTAGGACTCCTGAGATGGATGAAAATCAGTGCGATGGGGAAGGGTGGCTCAATGGGACAACAGAGGAGAGAACCATTATTGTCCCCCTGCAAGGAGAAGGGCAAAGAAACCATAGATCAAAAGCTGATGGTGATTGTGTGCATGAAGTTGGGTATCTGGACAGGAGCACAGTGGGGCTGCAAGAACCCAGGAAGCAGTAGGGCATCCCATGTGTCACAGCAGGCAGGTTCAGGCCAGGATCCTGTGGGACACAGCAGTGTCTGCACGCCTGGGCAAGCAGGGAACACCAGGACTCGCCTCCTCGGGAGATGAAGAGCAGCGCCTGCAAGTCTGGCCTGCAAGTGGCCATTATGGACAGAAATTGTGGAAAACAGAAACACACAAACATGAGCAAGACAGGGCAGATGGGGGAAATACAGAGAAGTTAATTTACAGGGAGGAGGAAAGAAAAAACACAGAGACGTGCTGCACACCAGCCAACTTTTCAGCAACAGCGCTGCAGCGTGTCATCACTGTGACAAGTGAATGGGAAGTTGTGCTCTGCTCGATGCAAGTTATTGCTGCTTTATGCTTTTATAATTCCCTCTGGCCTCAGAACATCCCTGATCGGGAGTCCTCTGTTTATGTTCTACGTCCCAGTATCGCTGCTCAGGGCCAGAACTTCCCTCCCATTCCTACAGAACTTGTCACAGTGATGGACTTGGAGCCTCATTTCTGGACATGATCATTCATCAGTGCTTTTTACAGTGAAATCAAGCAGATTTTTTCATAATTTGGTGGGGTTTGAAGTAACTAGGTGCATTAATTACTCCCCAAAAGACTGTAACAGGTTTTGTCTTAGATCCAGTTGCTGGGAAAATATTTAGGAACATATGCTGAAATAACCACATACCTGAAGTTTACCATAACTAACTAGCCACAGATGTGCTATTAAACCCCTACTTATTTTTTCCTCTTGTCCATCCTATATGGCACGTTACAGCCATGATATATTAAACTTACTTAGAACAGCTGCTAGCCATAAACAAAATAGCTATTACCTTTTTGCAAGAAAAAATTCACATTGCCCATCCTGACAGTAATCACCTGTTTATGCAATTGGCACCTCTTTTTAGCTTGGAACAGAGAAACTTCAGAGATTTTATTGCTACATCAAGGGAAACACTAAGCACTGTTGTGGAGAAGGGAGGTTTTCATTTACCAGTTCTCTAGTGCTTCTTTAGCTGTATTTTGACTCAGTATTCAGGGATTCTTTTCTTGAAGTGCTTTATTGCTTCCTAGGCATCCCAAAAAAAGCAGATGGGGTGGGTGTGTATTGAATAGAGGGAAATAGTTCACGATGTCAGGTGGTGACCATTCTGCAAAGATGATTTAATTCACAGCAGTTGGTGTCTGCACAAGGTGTTGAGCCAGAGGCTGCTGGGGAGCAGAAATAGTGCACTGATGGAGAGTATTTTCCTTTGGGTGTAAGGGCTCAGCTACCATGTCTGTCAGATATACCTTAAAGTCCTAAAGTATGACACATGAAAGTGTGCTGGAGGGAGGAAAAAATGAGGGGAAAAAGGTAAAAAAAAGAGACTAGTGAACACAGAGGAAGCGTACACCCATATCATGTGAGTTCCTGAACACCGTGAAGACTGACGAAAAGGCTGAGGGGTGTGGCACACAAATTACCCTGCAGAATTTAGCTGGTTTACATTTGGGAAAATTAGGTAGTGCTTCCAAAACTTTTGAAGTGCTAAATATTGTTAAAACAATCCTTACAGCTCTTTTATTCAAGGACTTGGCTCAGGGTACTCAGAAAATAACTAATGAGTTTCTCATCATAACACCCAAGAGAGATGGGAAGATATCACAGTAATTACCCCTGTCACCCAGCTGAGGAGCAGAACAGTTAAGCCTTGTTTTTCAGGGGTGTTTATTGACCAAAATATTTGTACAGTCATTCCACTGAAAAGCTCTTGAGAAGGATTAGAAACTCCAGCTGGCCTCACAGTAAGGTGTTGAGGGGAGGAAGAATCATCCCCCAAAGGTAGGGGAAGATGAAAGAAGAAAAGTTACTCAGTAGCAAAGCATGTTGGTGTTGGATCTATCCTACTTTTCTTAGTTCAAAATTTGAATGCCTACTACTCCAGAGAAGATTAATTCCTGCATTGACTTAATAAAGTGCAGTAGATTTGATTATGTACCAGGGTACAAAAAAGATATTATGGCAGCTCCATCCAACTCAGCTGTGACTGCCACACTGATGTTCCTGCAAGAGATGTAAGCTTCACTTGATAAGGAGGAGAGTCTCACAGACACTGGGAAGTGAGAGGTGTGCAGCTCAGAAAAGGTCATTTTCCAAGTGCAGGTTTTAACTCGATTTCTGTAATAAAAAGAAATTAGTAGGAGCTGTGGATCCCATTAACGTCATCGTGTGGACTATTGCATGAGAAAAACAGACTTCAAATAAGCTGAAAGAAGAGCAGCCTTTGGTCAGATCTCGTGAGTTGCCAAAACACGATGATGTCTGGGGAAATGCCCACCTCACCTTTACTTGTGAGTACTCAGCAGCCACTGGGCCATGTTTGATGTCCAGTGTAGGTCTAGTCAAGCCGTGGGTTCCACCCTGTCCTCCCATCAAATGTCTGGCTACAGCACTACCCCACTGTGACTCCAGATTTACTGTGTCAAATTCAGATACTGACCTGTTGGAGTCACAGTGAAGACTGAAAACAAACTGAGGTTACCCACAGGCATTAGCTGAAAATTCTCTGCCTTTTTCATTAAATGAATTTTGAATTTACTTTGAGGGGAAAAAAGTCAACTTCATCTTCAAGACAGCTACAGTCATACTCTTTCTAATACAGATAATTTAACTTGCAAGTACATCATGGGTCCTGAGCAGGTCTTTATTTGGGAGAATAGACTGAAATAGTGGAGAACCTGGGGGAGGAGAAGCACAAAGGCCAGAGTGATAAAGGTATGTGAATTAATGTAGAAACCAGAGAGGTCTTTTGGGAATGTCTCCTCCCTTTCCTGAGCATATGTGTACAAACAATAAGCTGGAAGATGGCAAATAAAGTACAGATAAAAGGAGTCTTATTTATTTACACTGATATGTCTAAGCTGTGAAATCACTGCTCTTAAGAGGCAACTAAAGCCCTGGGGTTTATAAGGAAAAAAATAAGAAAATATATACTGATGGCAGAAGAACCTATAGCTACAGCAGTAAATATCAAGAAATAGAGTCTGGAAAGGTTATAACCTTCAAAACTTTGGTCAGACTGTAATTATTGGGAAGATAAAGGAAATCTGCCCTGTAGCAGGTTACCCCCTTTTCCCAACCCCAGTCACAGCCATACAGAGAGGCTCGGAGGTGCTGAGGCACCTGTGTGCAGCTGGCAAGGGCACACAGCAGGAGGGGCAGTCAGATCAGGGGCTGTGGGCTGTGGGCCTGCCATTGCCATGATAGTCCTCCTGCTTGCCCTCAGGAGGCTGGAGATAAACACCTTTGGGTGACAGTCCTTCCCCCAGCACTTGCCATGCTTCAGTGTCACTCATGCTGGACCCTCTGCAGCCAGCCCTTCTCTGGGGAGTGCAGGTTCCCCCAGGGAGAGGAGAGCATCCTTGAAATTGTGTGGTTTAATACACAATGAAAAGGTTCTTTTTATAAATGCTTTGTGTCGTAGTTTCTATTAGGTCTGTAAGGACTGAATTAATAGCTATTTCACTCATCAATTTATGCTTTTAGCTGTGGTAACATAGGTTTTCAAATCTTAAGTTTCAAAAGGCAGCAATACCCTTTCTGAAAATACTGCCTCCCTCCAGTGGATCTACATGAGCTGGTGTCCTGAGATCAAGGAGAGAAAGCTATCTACAGTAGGTTGTTTGGGGATTTTTTTAATAAGAGAATTTGAGCACAGTAGCAAGGGCAAAGAGCGAAGAAAGACTTGATTGTAATGGGAACACTCAAAAAGTTCAACTAGAGTTTGCAAGACCCCTTCATGTCAGTACATTCCCACGAAGAGCCTCACCCAAAAAGCTGAAATTATAGACTTTCTCGGTTAAAGAAAAAAAAATAGGAGAATAACTTATAATTTTTGAACCGAAAAAGCTATGTTTATCTTCCAAAAGACAGCCCCTTGAAGACGTGACTGTCACGCAGGATTAAAGAGCAGGCAGAAAGCCCACAGACAGACAGGCCTTGGCCGCTCAACACCCAGCACCAGGCATCTGTCTCCTCGGGCCAGGGGATGCTCCTGTTATCTATCTGATATAGAGCAGAGTGTCGCGGCTTTCCGTATCCAAACACATCTTGACACTGGAGATTGCACAGATCCCAGGGCTCTGGAGGGAGGCCAGGGCCGTGCACCCTGCCCAGAGCAGCTCAGCGCCACGGGAGCGGCAGAGGCGGCGTGGGGAATCGTTATCAGGGAGCGGTGACATGTCACGGCCGTCTCGGATGGGCCGCAGGGTCAAAGGATTATGACTCAAATCCATTCTTCATAGAAACATCTTTTCCAAGTGCCTGACTACGCTATGAAAGCTCACAGGGAGTGTGCTGTTATCTGTGGGGGTGGTACAGACCCACCTCTGCTTCATGCAGAAAACCAAAAAAAGAAAAATACAGCTGTGCAGAGCATCCCTGCTGTACAGAGCCAGCTTTCCAGGCTGCTTTCCTTCCTTCCTACCTGCTTGTAACAGGTTTAGTGGAGCGAGCAGGGATTTGTTTCAGCCCCACAGTAATAAACTTGCCTTGTGCATATATATTTAAGTCTTGAATTTAACTCTTATTTGCTCTCTTATTCACTCTCTTATTCTTTTACATGCACTTCTGCAGATACTGATGTCATCCCCATTTCTTATCTACTCTCCACTGGAATTGCTTTTTTGAAGAGATAGGAGAGGAGATACTTTTTGGAAAAGTGTTGGTACCAAGAACTTATCTGAGCAGCATTATAGAAACACAGTTTTGCTTGAGAACCTTTTAAGTCACAGCAACTGTGCAAAGGATTGCAGCACCAACACAAGAATGTCAGCCTGCACTGTGAAGGTTTGCAGATCTCTAGGGACTGCATTTGGATTTGAAAGTCATTGAAATCTATTAATTATGTTGTAGAAGTTTATACTAATATTGCAAAAAAATCTTGCTTGGAAGGCAGAGAAATTCAAGCTCTCCTACCAGAAGACTTTCCTTATCAAGCTGAATTTTTTTATTTCTCTCCTTCCTTCCAGGACTAGAGAGAAAACAGAACCAAGCACCAAAATAACAGAAGATTTTTTTTTAGGCAGAGCCTCATTCAGATTAATCAAAAGGCATCCATGTGCATTTTACTAGGTGGGTTTGTTCTGAGGTCACCCTCTGCACAATTTATGCAGCCCCCAATTCAGTCCTTTAGGACTTCCAGATACATCAGTGGAAATTACACCTCTACCTCACCATATTTTCTCTACTTCAGATGAGAAACAGACACCACTGAAGCCTTATTTATCACACCCTTTCCTTCCCTGAATCAAGCCTCACCTCTGACATTTGGGCATGTTGCAGCATTGTGATACAGCAGCATCATGCAGGCATCCCTTAGAGGAGAAGGGCTGTTTAAAGACCAGGGTGCTGTGGGACATTTACGCCATGCACACTCTTTAATTGCATTGCCACTCTGCCAAACCCAGTCACCCCCTCAGGCAAGTCCCTGCTCTGGGGGTCCCACATTCCCCTGTCTAGGTGTGAGACCTCATAAGATCTGCCTTCACCTGACGAAGACCTGAACCTGGAAGGAGATCCTTTGTTCAAGCTGTTTTGGGGTGCTCTGGGAGAAAAGCAGCCAGCCAGCCTCCCAATGAAAGGAGATTAAACCCTCCCCTGTATGTGCAACTTACAGCCTACTTCAGAGAAGTCAAGCTGCATCCACTCCGAGGGGAAAGTTAAAATAGAACTGAATCTTCTTACTTCAGTTCTGTCTTTCGTTGTGCCCTGCAGGCAGTGTTCACCTGAACGTGCGTCCTCCAAAGTCAGAGTGTGCTTGCCTAAAGTGAAAAATGGCACACACAGCCCTATCTTTTTATTCCCATCATTTCTAGAAGAGCCTCTGTTGTCCTTCTATTTAGCATGAACTTAGTGGTCATGAGCAGCACCACTAACCACGCAGGTACTCGATATATTTCAGAAAGGAAGCTGAAGAGCTAGTTGCAAAAGTTGTTGGGTACTTACAAGTGGCCACTCCATATTTGAAAATAGAGGCAAACAATCCCTACAGAAATAAAAATAGAGCTTTAAGATGCTGTCCTCCTCTACCCGCCAGGATCCACCTTTGCCTCTAACAGTCAGATGTATGGATAGTGAGATCTGCCTGCCCATTTCAACACCAAGTCAGTGGTTCTAGCCTGGATAGATTTCTGGACTGCACTGGGCTGATGGTTTTGCAGCGAAGGAAGTTCTGCTGAGGGGTGTTTCCTAGTACAAGTGAAGGGAACAGCTTGGGGCAATGACACCGTAACCCAGTACAGCTGTTTCTGCAGTGATCATTTGTTCACATTCGAGGATGCATTAAAATAGCAGCTTGGAGCATTTCTGTTGCTGCTTATCCTATGACTGGGCTGTTGTTAATGCAACACTCACTCAATGAAGTGTTTGGGATGATGTCCAAAAAAGCACTTAGGTGCCTAAATCCAAGACAGTGATTCACAGCTGCCTAAAGACTTAGGTTCCCCCTTTTGTGCGCCCCTTCCCTGAACCTCTGTAAAAACTTGGACTTCTGCAGTAAGGTGGCTCTAGGTGCTGTCACCTTGACTGGGCTTGGCCACCAGAGCCTGCCTGCTGTGTCTGTGCTGTCCAGCCCTGCAGATGAGGTGGCTGTCTTTGGATACTCAGATGCTCTGTGGATGTGCCCGAGCTCTGAATTCAGCAACCACAGCTGCTCTTGGGCAAACTGTGGCCAATGCTGGTCTTTCCAGCTGGTATAGTCACCGTGGGGCTCTTTTCAGCCAGAGGGTCATGAAGAGAACAGCACAAATGTGATTTTATGATGACGAGAGAGGAGGCAGCCACTAGCCTGGCTTGAGTATGTTTCTCCCATGTAACACTCTCCTTCTCTCACTCACTAGCAGGGCTCCACAGTGAGGTGATGAAGATACCCTTCACAGAAAATGAGTGATCTCTCCTCCACTGTTCTTCCTACTGGTGGCCTGATAGGGAATGGTGGAGTCAGGTCTGGCATCTGCTGCTTGTGTGGAAACTGGATGGGTCATGGGATGCCAGGCTCAAATCCACTCATACTGCCACCCATCCATATAAATCTACACATGAACAGCTTAAAGGCATTCCTAACAAGGTATAAAATTGCTTCAATAACCAACTCCTCTATTACATTGCAGAGTATATCTGTCCATGTGCCTCTTTCTCAAGATGGAGCTCAAAATAGTTACAGAAACCCGGTTATGAAATTCCAGTGACTTACAGGGAGTGAGGAAGAGCATAGTTGCTCTTCTACTACAGCTTATTCACCTTGCTCCTGAAAAAGCCACTTAATTCCAAGAAAGCTCTGAGTAGATGACAAACTGAGGCACACAGTTCCCAGTGCTGGGAAATGGTTATTTGGGATGGCAGCATCCCTTGCTGCACCATGTTTGGGTGCTCTGACAGACACCTCTCGACCATACTCACATGTCTTACCATGAGACCATTAAGCTTTGCCACGTTCCTCCTCTTGTCTGATAAAGCAGTTAGGGCTCTGTGTGACAGACACTTGCACTTTTCAGGTAGGGCTCTACATGCACAAGCTGTTTTCCTCTTTAAGCCCTTCAGTTACTGCTCTTTACCTAAATCCAAGCTGGGCTGTAAAAGGCTTAATTGATGTAACACAATCGCTCCTGATGATGTCAGGGAGCCACTATACCTATCTAACAGATGAGCTGATCTGCTAGCCAGTAAATTTGGGACAACAAGCAAGGTTTATCATGTTAAACCAGATACCGTCAGCACCCTTCAGTTCTGCAAAATGCTCTAGTTCTTCAAAAAGCTATTACTGAGATGTGTAAGGAAAACATAAGATCTGAGCCACTTCCTGCTCCAGGCTTCTGCAGTTGGCACCTCTTCCCACAATCAGGAGAAGAGCCTGATGTGGAAGCATATTTCTGAAATGATTTCAAGGATGAGACTTGGTGTCTTCTCTGCCTACATGTGTCCTCAGCAGGAAAACTGAAGAGCAGCAGAAGAGGGAAGATGAGAGCTACTGTGGGACAGAAAACAAATCTCCTGTAGATCTGTCCATGCTTGTGTGTCTGACTGGGCCCCCTCCTCCAGCCATGCTGTGATCCATATTTCAAAGGGACCATGATTCCTTCTCAAATTACTGCTGCTGGCAGAACAGCAGAGCTGGCAAGTGAGCTTTCAGGAATGTCTTTATCCTTCACGATCCACACAAAATAGGTCCAAGTAGCAATATTTTTGGAGAGCCAGATACAAAGATTTTGCAAAGGTTGGGAGTAGCAAAGCACACTATTAATAAAACAGTCACAGTGCTCTTAGTTTTGGTCTTGTTGTGATAATTATAAGCAGAAGTTTTGTCTGGTCAAAGTTTCTGCTGCTTCAAATTTAGAGCTGTCAGAGACGACTGAGCAAGAGGGCTTTGTTCAGTGGAAGGCATTATCTGATTCTGAGAGTGCCATCATTCTGCTTTGGTAAGGACGGTGGGAGAATAAAGAAGAGCTTGTCTGAGGACCCACTCTCCCACCCACTGTTAACATTATTGTAGCTCAGATGGTTTCTTGGCTTAGAGAAACGATGGAGGGTTTTTTTGGATATATATATAAGCATATCCATCACTGTATAAAATGGTAAAAGCTAGAACTACTTTAATTGTCATATTTATTTTATTAATGCTGACTTATTTTAACATGGTACCTTCAACAGGGAGAAAAAAAGAACATACTCTCAAAATACTGGGAATTAGATACAAAGAAGAAGTTGCTCATAATTGTCTTTTTTTATGCTGAGCCAAATGTGAAAAAAAAGTGCCTTCTGGTGGCATGAGCCTACCTAGGAGAAGGGATTTTTTTCTGATACTCAATAATTTTCTCTTCACATTTTCAACTGTTAAGTCTGAACAGCTAGCATTAAGAATCAAAGTCTTGATGCTCCAGAGGCCAAAGCACCCACAATTTCATCTCATTTGTAATTTAACGGGTTTGTCTTTTACACTATGATGTCTCTTTTAAAGGAAATCCCAGTGGAATTAACCAATACTAAATTTCAGGTGCAGGGGGAAAATGTGGAGCAGAGCATATTTATGCTGGAGTCAGACTTGTGTGTCTGGGCACGCTGCAGTGGATATTGCTGAAAAGGGCAGCTTTTCTGCAAAGTTCTGTTATATCCCTTCAGCAGGAAGCAATTATCTCTTATACCAATTTCCCGCAGAATTTTGCAAATCCTTCCCTACAGGGATTTCACCTTTCTTTGTTTCCCCTGCACAGCACAGAAAGTCTGACTGCAGTGATACAAAATCAGATCTGACTCATTTTTATTTTCAGCCTCTGGCAGCTGAAGGGAATAATCTCATTTTTGACTAGAAGGAGATGAGCAAACAGGGTAAGGGCTGGTGATCTGAATCCCAAGAGGACCTCCAGCAGTGCCTTCCCACTGCATCCATTTCGTGATGAGATGCCCAAAAGGAGGGGTGGAGGATGCAGGGGGGTGGTCCCTGCTCTAGGGGCACTCATGCCTTGGAAGGAGAAGGGGTCCAAATTCAGGGATGCCAGGGCCCCAAAACATCTGTGGGAAGGGGCACTGTCATAACCAGTGCCTGCCTGGAGATGGCCTTTGCAACACCTGCTGTCACCCCTTGTGTCCTCTGCAGACCATGAAATCCCCACAGCAGAGCCCCTGGCTGCCTTGAACCACTTCTGTTTCTCTTTCAGCTGCAGAGTGGTGGTGTTGTGAGGAGGATTACAGCCATGGTAACCAGGAGTCACATTTTCAGCAGCTTTCTGCATTTTTTATCTTTGTCCCTGTCCCCTCTTCCAAAGCAAGGTATCTCCCTGCGTAACTTCCTGATGGTGTGAGCACAGCCCTGCCTGTGCAAGAAGTCCTAGAACCAAACCCTGGCACATGAGGGGGAGTTTGCCTTTTTCTCCCACCCTGGAAAGAAACTCTGAGCTCAGCGTGGGGGTGCTCAGACTCCACACCGGGCAGGACATGCCCAGGAAAAGAGGATGCGTGGGGTTCCCTGGGGGGCATACAGAGCAGGGAGGCTCTCCTCAAGCAATTCAGCATATTCAGAGCTATTGTATAAGAAGGATTCCTTGCATAATCCGCTTTGTTCCACCTCTACAGACATTTTTAGAGGGCCTTGGCTATGTGGTTAGGGATGCAGGTATGGTAAGCCTGGGATGGTCCACTTTCCTGTCCCCAGAGTCTGGAAGCCCAGCAGCAGTGGGGCCTGGCCAGCTGACTGACAGGGACAAGTAACAGGTTGGATAATTTAGATGCATTTCCCACCAAGAGGAGGATTGTGAGGTTGTGCTGTCAGCCCATCTGCACAAGGCAGTGTGTGGCTCTGCTATAGCCAGAGGTGTTCGCAGGCCATGAAGCTCCCAGGGGTTTGGGACACGTGACAAGCTGGGTTTGGGACACGCGACAAGCTGGCTTTGTCCCAGCTGCAGCTGCCCTTTGCCCAGGTGAGTGCTGGCTACTGCCAGGGCAGGAGGTGCCCAAGGCAGTGGCTGAGGCAGCCCCAAAGGCCAGACCCTGCAGGAAACCAATCTGGCAGGCTCCCACAAGCCCCTCCATCACTGCTTGTCCCTCTTCATGCCCAGCTGTTTATTAACTCCAGCTCAGCTGACCTGACATTCAGGTAAGCCAAATCTGATTTTCCGGCTGAGGGAGCCCTCAGATCTTTACTGTTTCCAAACAGATTTCATAGAGGAAAGCAGCATGCCCAGCTGCCAGCTAGAGGAAACTCAGACCTTTGCAAAGCTCTGGCTGAGAAACAGGGAGGAGAAGGAGCACAGGAGAAGCCCTGGATACAGCACATGGCTGAGGGTCTGACCTGGGATGTCCTGTCAGGGCCCATGGGTGACCCAGGGTGCAGCTCCTCCCCTGCATGGCAGGCACTGGGGGATGTTCGCCCCTCTCCAAAATGCAGAGTGTATCAGAGTGTTTGTGTCAAGGTCCTGGGGCCACTCAGGTGAACTGTTTCGGTAAGGCAGGAAAGGCAGGAGTGGCCCAGCCTTTGGGGGCACAAGAGAGATGGACAAACAAGGTGAAGAAACCCCGAAAATATAAAGAACACCCTTTGATATTTTTTGAATTTTTATGTGCCTGATACTAAAGATGGACAATGAAATTCAAATATCTTAAGGATTTTTTTTTCAAAAAACTGCAAAACACTTGTTCAAAAGCAACATTTGTGTGCAATAAGTGACTTTAAAAAAAACAGTGACAAAATTCTAGTTTTGGATAGAACATTTTTAAGTCACAAAATCTCAGTAGCTCTACTCTCCACAGCAGGTGCTTCCAGACCAGCCCAAAGCATGTGCGTGTGCATATGGAGCTGTGATTTGCCATTCTGTAGGATGTCTTTGTTGTTGGCCTTGAAACTGCAGGAGACCTGCCTTGTTTCCGCAGCAGAAGTGAGTCCAGAGTAGGCTGCCATTGTCCAAGAAGTGTGAGTCCTATTGTGGAGACACACAAACCCACAGCACAGAAATTTAAAGCTATGGAGCAAATTCTGCGGGGCTGTTAATATAATCTGATATTCAGCCCTGATCATCCATTTGTATTCATGGTCTTTTTACTTGCTAGGCCTCTCTAGCAATCTTTAATTTAAAAATATTCCTTTCCCTCTTGAGATCTACGATGAATGAGGTAAAAATGTCATTTGCAGGATAATCAAGGACTCCTTCAAGGAAAGGTTAGGATCTGGATTAATTAGCTACAACTTGGCAAGAGTGGGAATATCCATCTCAGGTTTGTCCTCTTAATTCCAGAGTCCAGGTGATCACAGTGTTAATTTTGCAGAAGCCAGGAGAGCAACAGCCAAGTGCAGATGCCCTGCCTTGCTCTTCTTGCCCTCACTCTGCTGAAGTCTGTAAAAGGGGTTGGTGGCACCAGATCTCAGCATCTTTGTAAAGGATTTATATTTTTCAGTCTCAGGGCTTAGTTGTTTTTTGAATTTGAACATTTTTCTTTGAGTTGTAGCATAGTTGTGACGTCCCATGGTGTGCCCCAACATTTACAAAAGTCAGCAACAGTCCAAGTCCCTCATTGACTCAGAGCACTCCTGGTTATTTCTGAGCCATGGGAGAAGCAGGGATCACAGCCTTCCTCTGCAACACATCCTTGAGGAGGATGTAATTCCTGAATTGGGCTTTCTGCTGGGCATGCTCTGACTGACAGCCAGAGCCAGCCCAGCCTATGACAACTTCATAGTAGTGGAAGCTTATCTGCCAGCAGTGCCAATAAAAATGAATCACCTACTTGCCTTATGCTCTATGTAGATGAAAACAGAGTCATCAATGGTCTTGTGTACTTCTACACTAACTCAACACCCACAGCATTCCCTTTTTAAAAATTGCAGGGTTTTGAGAAGTCTACTATGTACGGGAGTACGGAGAGCCAGGGTTCAGTGTGTATGAATTATGCGGTTACAATACATTCATTGTTTGTTTAAATACTGTTTTTTGAAATTAGGTTTGCATGTATGAATGTAATGTTCTCGTTGACTACAGCAATGCACAATAGACCACCCACAATTTGGGAGGGTGCCACGAGTTTGTCCCTCTACGGGCAGGCACCACTTAGTTTTTCATCCCCATTCTGTCAATATATCTTCAGCCTGGCCTTCTAGATGAGCTGGAAACATATGTGGATCACATAATTTTCTGTAGTGAACTCATATACAGTTAAAAGATGATTTTAAACTGAAAGTCATCAAAGCCTGTAGAGTTGAGACCTGTACCAATGATCCAAAATTTAGTATTTCCCACTCATTCAGTGTGGGAGTAAATCAAAATTTATTCCTCTGAAGTCAGAGATTTACATAACTTTAAGGGATGAGAGAACATACCTCATCTGTAAAGGGGAGCCACATAGCAGGTTAATTTTTTTATGGTATTCTGGGGTCTCAGCTGCTTTGGTGTAGTTTCGTCATCATCCCTATTACCAGTCCTCCTACATTCATAAAGAAGTAAGGGAGCAGGCAGCCAAATACCATGCAGTGTGTGGAGGAATCGCTTCCTCTCATGTTGCATTGAGATAAAATTACATAACTCAAAGCCACCAAGGGCACAACCCCTGGTTGTATTTCCATCTGGAACATATGTCCTTGCCCCTTCCCCCAGCATTTGTAGGGGAGATGCTCAGACAGGTTGTTATTTATGTCAGCACGCACTGGTGGTACCAGGCACGTCTCGGTGGTGGTGGAGTGAAGTATTAGCTCCAGCATCATTGTGAAGCATATGTATGTGATGAGATAATAGACATCTGGCAGTGAGTGGCTACTGGAGCTCTGTAAATCCCTTGGGCTGTAGTTTTGAGCAGAAAAGCTGCCTCCAGCAGAGTATATGACTGTATAGGCTGGAGTAATAAAGATTTACAAAGATTCATCCTTTCAAAGCACAGAACTGTGTAATGCTGCCTTTGGATCCCCAGCTTAGCCCTTGTGCCCAGATGCCCCCAAGGACACGATTACCTGAAGGGAGAGACAGGGAACCCTCAGGTGTCTCAGGACTTGCTTGTAAATCACCAGGGTTTGCTTTGCTGCTTCACATCCCAGGATTTTTGCTGGGCCATCAGCTCAGAATCTGCCCTTGGGCTGTGTGTGTCCCACCTGAGACCCTGCATGTGATGTGTGCTGCCTGCACGAGTCTTCCCCCAGGAGAGCCCATAGCCACAACCTAGACAAGCCCTCCCCATCAAGCATCACTGCCAGCACCTCACTGTCCAGGACGTGCTCATATTTTGGGCCTGATCAGATGTGAATGCCACATTTCCCACTTCTGGGACAGGAGAGAAGAGTGTTCAGGTCCCTGCTCCAGATGCATTGCATACAGCTGCTGTTTAGGATAAGCATCCCAAACCCCTGTTATTAACTCAGGGTTAACATATAGTTATTCTTACTCCAAAATATGAGATTACAAACACCATCAATATTCACCACCATTGAGAAGTCTGAGAGGCAAACCCACTGTGGAACGTACAGCACATTCAATTCTGTGACAGGTCATTGCCAACACAAAATCCCTTGGGATGGGTGCTGGGCATAATTCAACTCTGTCATGCATTGCCCTACAGCTAAACTAACTTCAGTTTGCATCCCTGTGGCTTTATGTAGTAAATTGATGGGATATTTGATCTCCAGTACCAAGAATAGGAATGAAGTGCCTGATTCCAGTGCATGATATTCTGCAAATATCTATTTGAGTAGCCATGTCTGAGTAAAAGAAAAGAAATCAAACAGAGGGATATGGAAAAAGCTTTTTTATGCCTATAAAAGGATCACTTCAAAACCACACGATTTTGTATAGGAACCTTTTTCCTTAAATAGTAGAAACAGTCACTGGGTGCATTCCATCAGTGTAAAAAATGGGGGTTAGATGAGAGCCGCTGTGTGCAGCAGCAGTTTCCTCTCCTTCCATCTCTTCCTTTCCTACCCCCACCACACGTGTACCTTGTCTCAGCCCCAGAAACTGTGCTTGTAAAAACCATGAGAACAGTATAATTACTATCTATATAAATTTATATACATATATATAATCAAACCCATACACATATATAAATATATACATGCTGTGTAGTTAAAGAGGAACTGCATGTTGGGATTTTTCTGCATTCTTCAGGAAACACCTTTCCCACAAAGATGAACAAAACTTGGCTGTGCATTTTGCTGGGTATCTAAAATGCCAGCTCAGGCTCCTCCTGCAGGCTCACACCTGCAGCCTCCTCCTGCCACCACCAGCCAGAGCCAGGACAATAAAACCCAGAGCTCTTTGGAGATAGGCCAAATCCTGCCGGGCAAAACCCCGCTGACATCATGGGGATTAGAAGGGTGGCTAATCAGGGCAGCAGGATTTGTGTCAATCTTTCACTTAGGATGCAATGCTGAGTCCCCCAGTGGTCAGTGGGGATGGTCTGGGTCTGAAGGCACCTGGTCACCCAGGGGTGAGAGGCTATGGGGGTGGCACTGGGCTTTGGGGGATCCTGTGTGTGCTGCCGTCGGAAGGAGCAGGAATGTGGGAATGGCTCTTGGAACCCCTTGCCACTTGGAACAAATGTCCTCTCCCCACCCTTTACAGGTTGGGAGTCCCAGGCCAGCAGAGGACAGGAGGGGAGAGAAGATTTCTGTGACTCTGGGGTTCATTGGCCCCTTTGAGCAGGTTTGTCTCAGGGTGGGTTGGGGAAAGGAGTCAAAACATTTTCATCTCCAAATTAGAGACAGGTTCAGTCGAGACTGAAACCTTTTTGGAGGGATTTTCGAAAAACCAGGGTGGTGTCTTCAGTATTTTATAAGAAGAGTCTTGTGTTCACATTAATGTGATGAAAATTTCATGCAAAGGGTCCCCAGGGACTCAGGCTGGCTCCAGTCCATCCTTCCATCCCATGCCTAGGTGAATCCTTACAGATGTCTGGATAACCTGTCCTGAAAAACCTTTCATAACAGAACCTCCACAGTCTCCTGAGACAAAGGATTTCAGTATTTCACTACACTCACTATTAGGAACATTCCTTAAATCTGTATTAAACCTTTCTTAACTCCCTCCCAGCCAGAGCCAGTACACATCCTCACTGAAATTTTAACATGTGGCTGATATCTATAGCAGGGATAGGGAGCAGTTTATTCATTTCCTTGTTGCTCAACCCCTTATGTGCTTGAGAGCAACTTTTTTCTCTCTTTGGATTTCTGTTCTTTAATCAAACCCAGCTTCTTTAGCCTACCTGTATGCACCTTTCTTGAGGAATACCCCCTCCTTCCATAAGAAAAATCTTTAGGTGAAGTCTCACACTGTGAAGGAGAGCTGAATTGAAGGAAGGAAGATCTCTTACACACTGTATTTCTGACTGTCTTTTTAGTTTACAGTGATGTTTGGGGTTTTGTTTGCTACACTATGATATTACAGGTACTCAGGCAGCCCAAGACCCATCACAACCTGCAGGTCCTCGGGGCTGAGCAGCAGCCCATGTAGTCAGCCCCAGTCTGGCTCAGGGGCACTGGGGAAAGCTGTGCAGTCATCCCTCCCAAATTGCATTTTTGGAGCTTTCAATCCCTATTTCCAATTTGTCATTCCAGCAACCTACAGTCAGCACAACACCTGCCATAGCTGGAACAAGCACATTGCTCATTTTCACATTGCCTGAGCTGTCACTGAGAATGTTGGTTAGTTCTGTTGTTAGTTCTGGGATGAAAGGAAAGCCCCACAGTCTCGTTCTAGGCACTCCTTTAGTCAGCAGGGAAGTACTGACACCTTTCACACACAACTTTTCAGTGGCTTCACCCTTCCCACAACAGCTTCACTCAAAATTCTCGTTTCTGCTGCTTGCCTGTGAAAGGGCTGACACCGTCATGGTTGCTGGAAACCAGGAGGGAGGTGTGCTGTGGTGAGAGTGCACACACTCACTCCTGCTCCGTGTACTGATCTAGAAAACACCTCCCGAACATTTTTTAATGTGACCTGGCAGCAGACCAGGGTAAATTGCATGTTCTTTTTCCAGTGCTTTGGCCCAAAGTGTGTTTCAGAGGCTTAAAAGAATAGTCAGTCAATTAAATGTGATAAACGAGGCCATTTGTCACCAGCATTTTCGCTTTTCTTTAAAGTATAAAACGAGGTAATGAGCAGGGCTTGAAGAAATCCTTTGTGGTGTTGGAAGCCAAGGTCACATGATATACAGAACGGATTTTCTGCCTCTCCCATCATGAGAATGCGATCTGACAATACTCCCCCTCATGACACAGAAATCACAGACAATGTTAAGAGAGAGGGGAAAAAAATCACTAATGGTTGAAAAAACAGTGACATGTTGCAATGAAGATAGGGAAAGAAATGCACCTAGTTAAGGGCAAATCTACCCCCACTGCAAACTTCCTGTTGTAGGTGCTGGTCCATAGGAACACTCACAGAAACAGCTGCATAGCAACCTCATCTTACAACAGTCTTGAGCAGCAGAGTGTGTATCCAGGGCTGGCAGAGTTTGATGGAAAAGATGGATCACCCATTGCCCCAGTACGGGGGAAGGGACACGGCTGTGAGGGGCTATGGGAGATGTGGGGTCCTGCATAGTGGGAGTCCCAGGGCTTTGGGGCTCCAGGTGGAGGGAGAGCATTCCTCCTGTAATGTCCACAGGTTCCTCCAGCACACCAGGACACCCCGTTCAGTGACAAGCACGTAAGCAATGCCACACAGCCATACACAGTCTGTATGGCAAACAGCCCACAAGAGTGGTGGCTCTTAGGGAGTGTCTGCATTAGTGCAGGTTAGGATTCATGGCTGGAGGCTAGAGCTGGATGTGGATCCAGAGCTGGAGTGTCTCCAGCTCTCTTTTGAAAAATAACACCTTTCCTTCTGGCAGGTTACCAGAATGTGTTTCCTTCTGCGTGCTGTTCTTTTCTATCATGTGTGTCTAGGAATTAGGAAACATTTACTCCAATGTGTGAAACCTCTCTGCACCTGAGGGACATGAACATATTGACTGTATTGACAGCATTTCACACTGCACTGTTTGCCACCAGGTCAGTGTTTCCTCTGTACCCTTTTCCCATCTACCCTCCACATGCACCCACTTGTGCAAAAAATTACTCTTTTTTTTTTTAAAACTTGTTTTCTCTATCAATCATCAGTTTATACTGAATATATTGAGGCAGGAGGGCCAGTAGTTATGGTTGTGCACAAACAGGAATGGATTTTTAGGAGTTGAGAACCACTGACAGTTGGTCTCTGCAACCTATGTTTTATTTATGTCTGCACTGTGCTGTCTTGGCGAGAGTTAATTTAGACCTGGGATGAAACCCCTGCCTTTTTGCAAACATGGACAGCCTCACACATGCCTCTGACATTAAATAAGTGATACACACAGTGCAAGGAAACATATATTTTAAGAAAACTGCCCAGATGAGCCTGCAATGGGAGGTGTTGAAGTATCTCAAAAGACTAAGAATTAAAATTTTATTAAAGAAAACATAGGCCAGGAGCTGCCAGTTGGGTACCAAATGTGTAAATGCCAAACACGCAGCTGAGGCACTGATTCAGCACCAGGTTAGCCTCAAGTCCATGTGTTTTCATCTGAAAATGGGCTTTGTTCCTGGCCTTTGGCAGGGGGTTTTGTGGAGGAGTGAACTCCTCAGCACCCCAGTGACCCAGCAGCAGCAGCCCACAGCCACCTTCACCCACGAGAAGGTTTCCAACATCACAGTGGCTGCCACAGTTGGGCTTGATGATCTCTGGGGGTCCCTTCCAACTCAGGATATTCTATGATTCCATGATTCACATCAGTGAGGTCTGTGCCTGAGGGGATTTTTCAGATGAGGTTTCAAGCAACATGACTAGATCCCGTGCTGTATTAAACTGCTGGTAAGAGCAGTTTGTCTGTCCCTACCCCCACTGGAAGCAGGCTCAGCCCCAGCTCATGAGTTGCCCTGGCTGTAGCTTGCTGAAAGGGTGGGATAATCCTGCTGAAGCCCTTGGTGGGCTGCCCGTTTCCTCTCCTTCCGACTCGCTTGCTTCCAAAACAAATTCCTGTTGCAAAAACTAAGGTCCTTTCAACTGCACATTCCTGCATGTAACACAAACCCTTTGAAAAGGAGGTGAACTGGTAGAATTCAGTGAACTAGAAAGGAAAAAGATCCCAAATGATTGTTGGAAATGATTGGAAACAAATATCTCGTGAAACAACATGTTTCTGAGTGTTTCCGAAGCAGATAGCCAGAGTCTGTTTTCAAAAGCGTGGAGACTTACCACAGGCAGGCAATGGAAGTGGGGGAGTCAATGCCAGCACCATTCCCCTTCTCACGGCCAAAGCTCCCAGGATGGCTGCCTGCAAGGAGAGGTGGTTGTGTGAAGGTGCTGCCACTGTCCCTTCCACCAACAGCAAAAGAAACCCACCCCTGCAGTCTCTAGCTATAGCCCAAGGAGTGAGCCCCCAAACCCTTCGGCAGCAGAGAGTTTCTGGCATCCACTTCATTTGTTTGGGTCTAAAGAGGAGGACATGGAGAAGGAGGGGGAAGGTCTGGCTCGCACAAGTTCAAATTTACAGCTTCAGGGAGATAGTTTCTTTGCAAACTCTTTCCACAGTTTTCTTCTTCCTGTTATCTCTACAGAAGATTGAGCATCTTTAAAACTGCACAAGCTTCCCTTAGGGAGGCTTTTTTTTTCAGATCCCTTCTCAGCCCCATTTGGAGACATCAAAGGCAAGGCAAATATGATCCCCTGTTAACTTGGATCCACTTGGAGCTGGTCTGGGCAGTTCCAGCTTGCCACGATGTTCACAGTCTTTCGAAATATTTACTTATCTGACCGACAAGAGAGTTATTAAATAAGTTATGATGTCTGCAGTTTTGTGTAAACAATTTACAGTGCCGTGATTGATGTTGGATGCTGTTTGGAGAGAGGCAAGACGGATTGTATATACTGGGCTTCAGCTTGGAGAGCTCAGGCCCAGGACTGGGCAGTATTCTACCTAATAAATAACAAAAGTTAAACACTGGACTCACACTACTTCAGTGCTCGCAAAGCCACACAAACAGGGCTGAATTAAACCAACACTGCTTTGAACAGACCTCGGCCATGCAAACATCTGAGACTTTTGCAGGGGTGCCTGGTACAGTGATCACACTACCTAGTTCTATTTTTGCCCCATGCCTAGGTTGTCACAACCCTCCAGCACTCTCTGGGCAGAAGGAAACAACTGGTTTTGTAGGTAGGACAGCCAGAACAGATGCAGAGCATCACACTTCAGGCTGTTTCTCCAAATCTAGGAGGGTGAAAGTTGGGAAGTGAGTACCACCATGTCCAGAAGTCAGCTCCAGTCCTTGCAGGAGTACAGTGAAATAAGTGGGCTTGCTTCTTTTGGCACAGCTTTGGGTCATGCTACCTGGCTGGTTTCCTCCGTCTTGCATTTTTCAGGGCCTTACATCAGGTTCCCAGGGGCTTCCAGGAGGAGATGGGATTCCTGCAGCAATGCTTTGGGTCACATTGCCAAAGTCCCTTTTCTGGGTGAATACTTTTTATTACAGGTGCTTATGATCATGAGAAAATTGGTGAAAGTGGAGCAACGCAGGAGTGTGATTGCTGTGGGTTAGGGGTGTGTGCAGCCCAGCTGCTGAGACATGGCTACAGGCAAGCACAAGCCCTCATGAGACACCAAAGCAGAAAAGAGAGGGCATGGGCTAATGTCAAACCCAGAGGAAGTCAGAGACTTTTGTTCAGTTCAGTCTGGAAACAAGTTGTTTCAGTTCTGAACCATCAAAATCTTTTGTTTCTGGAACTAAGCAACTTAGACGTACCTGAAAAACAGTTTTGGGACCATGCAGTTCCCTAAAATTTTCTGTAACTTGACTTTCTGGCCTGATTGTGGATAAAGTTATGGCTCTCAGAAGATCCCCTGGAGTAGAACTGCTAGGCCCAGTGGCTATGCAAGAGCTACCACTGAAAGCCAAAAGTTTGGAAGGAGAGGAAGAAAAACCCCTTTCTAGCTACCAAGCAGCTGTTCAGATTGACTGGTACAGGCAAAAAATTTTAAAAATCCCTTTATTCTGGAAATCCTATTTCAGACACATTAACTGTCAAAGGTCAACTCAAGGTGCTGTGAGTAAATAATAGCAGGAAATGAAAAGAAGGGAATTAAGCCTAAAACTGACACAAGATGTCTGGGTGGATGAGAGCTGGATAAAGGCTCTATGTACCCATGAAGAGAAAAATGTACTTCCTCTGAACAGAGAAAAGCAATGAAGTATTGATTTGAAATCAATGAACTGTGATACTTCACCCATGTTGCTGACCATGGCCTTGTCTAATGGAGAGAAAAGTACAAGGAAATCTTTCCCATTCAGCCTGGAAAAAGGAAAGGGATGTCTGAGGCACACGCTCCACATATTGCATTCTCCGTGGGAGGAAAGTAATGCTCAATGCCCTCCTGATGTTCAAAACTGTTTCTGCAATCATCTTCAGCTGAGAAAAGGCTGATTGATCTCCCAGCTTTGCCACTAGTGTTCACTCTAAGAAGGCTGTATCTTTTCATTTAGTCTGTTGAAATCTGCACTCAGAACAAGAAGGATCTCAAGCAAAGTGCAGCCTGCCTCTTCCACCCAAGGGACCATCCGAAGATGTTCTGCACTCAGCAAAACAAGTGAAGGTTTCGGGGGGACCTAAGGGACAGCAGGCTGATGACACCACTCTTGGTCTCCTTGGAGATATGTCTTGATGTAATTAATGACAAAGAACTGGGGCAAGAATAAAAATGATTCAGAGAAGCTTTGGTATTTCTCCCCAGTTCAGCTCTATGATTAAACCCACACAGAGCCTCGAATTAGGAGATGAGCCTCAATTATAGCTAAGGAGCAGCATAATGAATTATCTTCTTTGCACTTACTTTAGCTGGTGAGTAATTCAATTTCCACCCAAATCCATGTTGACTATGAAGATTTAGCCAATAACTGATTCATCAGGATGCTGGAAGAATGTGGAATTAGAAATGCAGAAGGAGGGCTGTAGCTCTCCTCCACTAATATATTGCTAATCTAGTGCAAACTTTTTAACAGATAGCATTAATACTACAAATACTTCTGTGTAAGTCCAACTTTAACTAAAATTAAATACAAAAAAATGGCCTGCTAAATGAAGAGTTTAAATCCTCTCTTTTATATGCAATATAAAAATATTTTTATTTGGGATGGTGAATCCTTCTTAGATTTGCAGACACCAGCCAAATAGTACAGAGTCTGTTGTGTGTTTTATGTATTTTTAGGGTCTTTTGCTCAGAAAATTCCCAGAACTCTGGGTTAAGAATTTGTAATTTAAATACTATTGCAAAATATCAGCAGCCTTAGCTTCCTCCTGGTCACCAGCACTTGTGAGCTGCAGAGGATTGGCATTGCTGTATTTCCAGCCTCAGCTATGGTGTGTGGGTACCAGCAGGAAGAGAGCTCTCAGAGCAGTTTTCCTGCATCCAGGCAGGGAGCATATTCCTGGAAGTTACAGGATTTTTGAGTTCCTGGGGTAAAAACAATATGACTTCTGAAACTCTGCCCTGCAACTCTGGAACAATTTGAGGGCTGGGTCCAGAAGTCCTGTGGAGCAGGAACTGGCTTTCAGAGCTGCAAGGTCTTCAGCCCTGGCAGAAAGAGGTGCTGGCCCACAGCACTATGCTCAAGCAGAAAACCAGTTTAACTAAATTTTTTAAATAGTGTTTGGGGTCAGTTTTGTACAGTAATTTATAAAGAGCTCAAGGGATGTTATTTGTTTAAACAAATATTTAAGGGGGATCCCTCTCAGTTTAAACACAGTGAGTTGCAGCACATGAAAAGCAGCAACATTTGGTTACACATATGCAAGAGGCCAAAGTAATCCATTATGAGCAAAGGCGTTGGAGGTGGATAACATGATTTTGATTCTGTTTCTCTGAGTGAAGTTATTGACAAGGCAATTTCTGCCTCTTGCCAACATGCAGCAGGGGTGCAGACCCTGGCAGTCCTAGCCAGTGGATGCACAATGCAAGAAAGTCACTCTGCAAACCCATTGGTGTTTTGCCTGATGAGGTGGCTGGGAGTGGAGGTGTAAGGTTTAACTCCACAGGTTGCTGCTACCCAACACGCAGCAGCAGGACCGTGTGCCGGAGGAGAAGGGGAAAAGATGGGTATGGCTGCTTGTGCACAGCCCATCCCACGTGTTGGCCACTCTCTGATGGACACACAATTGCAGCTGTGACGGCAGAAGGCTGCAATGGCCACGTGGGTTTGCTTTACAACCCTTCTTGATTCATTGAGGGTCAGGGATGGTGACTTGGGCGGGAGTTTATCTGTGGCTACAGAGCTGGAGCCACCTTCTGCGATGGGGTACAAGGAGCTGCTGTCTGCCCTCCAGGAAGACCATGCCAGGGGCATGGACATCCATCTGGTAGTAGCAGAAAAGAAGAGAAAACAAGAGAAGTTCACTGCTGGGGGCCAAGATATCTAAATAAAATTGAAAATGTACTAAAAGGCCATAAACAGTTAAAAGCACTCAGTGAGTTTGAGGTTGTTGGGAACCTTTGTGTGTCATAAGTCTCAAACACAGACTTGGATTGTGGGATTCACAAGGGTGCTATAAATTAATTGGTACAAAAAAGACTTGGGGAATACAACACTTGTCTCACTGTGGGAAACCTGAATTTATGTCTGGGTAGGGGTTTCCCAAATTCACCAGTGCAAAAGGCTGAAATTCTCATTTTCCTCACCGTATGCTATCCTCGTTCTTTTGAAAAAGGAAAGGCCTTTTTGCCTTATCAGAAATGAGTATTTCTTTCCTGATATGACTGTGTATTCACTCCCCTTCTGCATCTGAGTTGCAAGAAAATAGAGCACAAAATAAGTCACTTCCCCAAAGTGTCCCTGAAATTGGAGGATTCTGTAAAGGTCATGCAGCCCAGGTGACACATGTTTCATGGACCCATCTGAAGATGTGGCAGATCCCCTGCATAACGAAGGACCTGATTTATGTAGGAGAACACTGCTTGGATTACCAAGACGGTCACCACAAGAGTACTTAGACAGGCCTATGCCTTAATAGGAGACAAAATCTGTACACCCATTCATAAGCAAATTTTTTTGATGTTCCACCCTAACCCACATCACTGGACAGCAGAATAACATGAAGACATATTTATATTTGAAGTGCAATTGCAGGAAAGTAGCAACCTTCTCTCAGGTCTGGGATCAATTTAATTCCCTCAATCCATGGGATCTGGAGACTGTATAATTACATTCAAAAACCCAAGACGGATCAGGACAGAAGACGTGGCCCACACAATCTGTGGGAAAATGGGGGTCTGCAAAGTAGGTAAAAATTGATAATTTGGAAAAAAGTAGCTTTAATTTCTGAGACAAAACAATTCATGATTCATGACTAATTGGAAACAAATGAGTAATAGTATTACACAAAAGCCTCATTTTGTTCATTGAAGAAGCACAGAATTAATTGCATGTACTTTAGTTTCCAGCAGAGGCAAAGTCCCAAGGCACAGTGTTGTGATTGTTGAACTAGTCATGTTGTACATACTGGTTTAATTCAGACCAACACTGTAGGAAGAGCATGGAATTCTCTGAGTGAAATCTGAGCCTCAAGTAGGTCAAACAATTCATCAAGCAGTGAAGGTTTTGGGTTAGCACTCATGAGGTGACCTGACTCTTTCCCTGGGCTGTGTGCAGTGCAAGGAGCTGGCTGGACCAGCTGGGGTGGCAGATGAGAAGGCAGCAGCTCTTTTAGATCTGTGCAAGAAACCTTATGCACAGACCTGACTGCTTCATTCATGATGCTGCTCCCTACTTGTAATCATCTCATCAAAGCTGTAACGGCAACATCCTCCTGGATTTATTTATTTTGTGACAGCTTCCACAAGGACATCCCCAATAAGTATCTCTGGTCCTTGAACCGTCAGTCTCTACTCCACTCATTCAGCATCAAACTTAAGGGATGTCCATAGGAGCAGAAGCCCCTAAGTATCCACCATTCCTTTTCCTTTTCTGTTTCAGTTCTCCTGCAAATCCCTGCTTAAAGCTTCTCGTTGTGACATCCTTGACTAAGGTGAGGCTGTTAGTGTGTAGTAAGCACTGCCTGCAGCACTGGCCAACGCTGTCTCACAGCTTTTTAGCACTCCTTCCTCTCTCAGTAGCTGTCTGGAGGCAGCTCTGATCTTCTCACACTCTTCTCCCAGCTCCTCTCCTTCTGGTCTTTGTTTCTCCACAGTCTCAGAGCTGAGTCCTGGTGTGCGCCTGGGGCTTCCAGAAGCTGATGAAGATGATGAAGCTTCACTGCCTGTCTCTATGGAAGGAGGGACTGTCCAGATTGCTCCATAGTCTATACTCATAAAATAAATGAAGTAAACCACCTTTCCCTGCCACTCCAGCAGAAATGGGAACGAACAGACTACAGCTCCCTACCTTTCGATGTGGAAATCACGTCAAGTGGCACAATGAGCACTGAGGTTTCACCATCTGTCTCCAACGTTGCATATGCATTGCACACAAAAGTAGGCTACAAGAATACTGTTACGACTGAAAAATCCATGAGGCAAGAGATGCCAGAATTAGGCCTCCTTTGTGCTATGTGTTATGGTACAATTGCTAATTAGATGAACACAGAGTATTTTGCCAGAGGTCTCAGCTTTATCCCATGGTACTGGATGGACTTTATTTACTGGAGATGTTATATAGAATTTTGTTTTTTCCGTTAGAGTTCAGCATAGTCCTAGGCTTGATTTTCTTCCCAAGTTCTCCTCGAGAAAAATTATTGATTTTCCCAAAACTTGGAATTACAATGACACACCTCTCTATTGCACATGGGTTCTTCACAAGTGTCCCTGAGCTCTAGTACCTCTGTCAAGGGTGGTGACAGAGCCACTCTGAATAAAATTTGGCCATTTGAATAAAATGGAAACAGAGACAGGCATGTAAGCAATAGCTTGGCTACACCAGGCACCAGTTTATCAGGGCCTTGGTCACTCATCCCAGCTATCCCCAGGGGATGACCAACAGACATGGGGCTGTGCAGGAGTGCTCAGCATCAGGTACACTGGACATTGTCAAGGCAGAGGTCCCACCAGCTCCCATCCCAGCAGCAGACATCAGGAGCAGGGTCTTGTGGCAGATGCAGACAGTGGGGCACCCCACAGCCCCTGCCTGCAGACTGGGGAGAGCCTCAGCAAGACCTGGCACAGAAGACCCTGCAAGAGGGTGGGACTGAAGCCAGTTCTGAGAGGTAGCACTCATATTCTCAAAAGAGACAAAGGATGGGGCAGCTGAGGTTTCATATGAGGCTCTGGCATGCCCAGACTCTCTCTATGGCTCACACCTTGACCCACACCTTCCTGACCTGCTCCCAAGGCCCCTGGCTCCCACTGGTACCATGGGGACATGGTACTTGTACTCACCATCCCAGTCCCACGCAACCCTCCAGCTTTAGCATCCAAGTACCAGACCTTTGCTTAGCCCAGCATCCCCCAGGTCTCTCTCTGCCACCTGTCTGCACCAGGAAAGAATCAAAGTGTTGTTCCCTGCCTGCCTTTCCATCGACCATCAACTCTGCCCTGAGCAGCATCATGTGAAGAGCCCATTTTCGTTCTGCTCCTCAGGCTGGGATGACTCTTGGACAGCAGAGAGAGGAGGGGGTCCCTGCCATGCTGTGGGGAAGAACAAGGATCTGCAGGAACTTGGTAGCACTGACTGTTTGCACAGGAGCAGTGGGGTCAGCACTGGGAGCTGCTGGGATGCTGGGCTGAGCTCACTCATGTGGGAAGGAATCTCAGGAGATTTTGACTGCTCAGCCTCAGCCTGTCCCTCAGAAGTTGCTATTTGCTCCCTTCAAAGGCTATCACTAAGCCAAATTGGAGGAGATTTACAAAGTCAAAAAAAAAATCACATTCCTAACAGAAAGCTGCCAAATTTCAGATCTCAACTCCAGAGCACAGAGGGATAAGAACTATCCAAGGAAAGGATCACCAGGTTCCCCCCTCCTGTTTCTTCCTTTCTTTTTTTTCCAGCTGGACAACAATTCCTTTTTCCCTATGTTCATTCTTGGAATGGACAAAACTGGCTGGACAGTTTTGGCTGAAATTTTCCAGAAAAGAACTTAGCCCAAGGCAGACAATCAAGTTGGAAGAACTCAGTCTAAACTATTTAAGTCTGACAAAGTTATAAGCAGCAGCGAAGGCAGTCCTGTAGCAGGACAGAGATGAGTAACCTTTATCACAGCGATCCCACCTCTAACGCACTCTGAGTTAGAATAGCTGGTGATGCTGCTCCATTCAGGTGCATCTGATCACGATTCAGATATGTCACCAGGAAAAAAGATTTAACTCAGTCATCCCACTGAGCCTTCCCACACCCCTTCCTACTCGAACAGCTCTTTCCATCTAACAACTGATCATACAGAAAACACAACTCCCTCGCCTCCGGTATTTGCGAGCTGTGTGTGTGAGCTTTGGCTTCTTGGATAGAGGCAGCTGATGCTAAAATGGGATTGCTCTCTGAACTAATGTATTCAAAATTAATAAAATAAATAAAGCAACACACTCCTCTGGCATGTTCCCATGCATATTTTCCATAAAAGTTAATTTTTCCACAAGAACAAGTTGAGAGTTTGTGGGGGTTTTGCACTGAATCTTGATACGGAGCTTAGAATTCTTGGCACTGCTTAGGACGTTAAAATGACATCAACTCCACTTTCTATATTGGAATTTTATAGTTCCTGCCTGACCGCATTTCTTTGTTTTTCACATATTCTCTCTCCTCTGAGCTGCCTCTCTGCCGCGGTGTGCTCGGAGAATCGGGAAGAGCCGTGTGTTTGTATTCCTTGTAGCCCTGCTCGTCCCTCCCTGTGCCGGGCACCCAAGTGATAAAGTTGCTGTTCTCCCGCAGGACAAAGCAGCACTGTTGGCTCAAGGGACAAGGGCACCTTTTCCAGTGGAAAACCTTCCCCCCAGAGTGGCAGCTCTGTGCTGAGAGGACCTGGCGTGCTGAGCTGGATCCTCCTCTTTCCCCTGGCCGAGCAGGAGTGGAGTGCATGCTGCCGTGGGGAGTGGGACAGCGAGGACCAGGGGAGGCCAGTGACTGCAGACAGGATAATGTGAAACCATCCTGCCTTGCTCAAGGAAGGGAAAAAGGAGTGGAAAGCAGAGGAAGGGGAAAGGGAGAATCTCTGTGGGAGACAAGGCTTTCTCCAGCACTGGAAAGGTAGCACCTGGAGCAGCATTTGTTTGTGCTACCCCGATGGAGGGGGAGTGTAAGTGTCCCCAAAATGCAACCACACTGTCTCATGCCTTGGGGCAGGGAGGGGCAGCAATTTTTTAAATTAAGCAAAAATGTGAGTAACGTTTTTTCCATATTCCCCAGCAGTGCCACCCTCTGTGTTTGAACACCGTGGTGCAGGAGGACTGATGTGGTGCTCAGGATCCCCTGTGAAAAACAGCACAGGGCTGGGAGAGTTAACAGACTCTGGCACTGAGAGAACAGTTCCATGGGCATTAGCACAGACATCACGCTTATTTCCTGGATTTCAAATAAAATAAGGATTCAGGGAAAGATGATGCTTTTCTACATGCCCTGTGACTTGGAAAGCAGTAAGAGCAAATAAAGGCAGTTAATTATATGGCATGCTACATCCAAACATTCCTGAAATCACGGTTCCGCTGTTACTGAAAGAGTCACGCTGGAGCAGCATTAGCATATACTCTGTAAACAGAGTCAGTGCCATCCTCCAGCACAGCCTTAGCCTCCCAAGTGGGATTAGAGCATCTGGACAAACCCATGAGGGGCTATACTGGACAGTCAACAAAATGCCAGTTTTGCATTTATCTGGCTAGATCACAGTAGTACCTGAGTTTTCTATTTCCTACATGCTCAGCTTCTCTGATGTGTGATGGAGAATCACTGCTCCCTGCTTCTCTGTGCAATATTTATCATTTCATCATTTTACTGTTGTGTGGAAATAGCCAGAAGAGCAGACTAACATTTAAATCTTGTGAAGCTATTTGCCAAACACTTATTGCTCTGTAACAGCAACATTTTTACAATTGCATTTGCAACAGCCTTTCTGCAATCATGTTTATAAGCTCCTTTACAAGCACATGCAACCAGATACAGAATGCAGAAAATCTTTACCTTGCTTGCCCAGAGGAGAGAGCCTGGCTTCCTCTCATGGATCAAAAGTAGGATGAAAAACAAACCCGAGAAAGACCCTTCAAGAGACTCATCTGCTGAGAGTTGTTTAAATCCCAAGCCTGCTCCTGCTCGCAGCTCTAAGTTTGTGCTCTGAATAGAGGCTGTGTTATTTTAACCACAGGATTTCTAGTCATGGGGGAGGAGAGATGGATTAGGTACGTTTGCAATCTAATGCTTCACATTTACCTCAATTGAAATGAACTAGTTTTAGCCTGATGTAAATAAGTACAGCTAAGATATAGATTTCAAGAGCCCACTAACCAATTATGCTTAAACTAACATGCTAAATAACTGGAAAATTCCAGAGGAATAAGATAACATACTTTTGTGCTCTTTCCTAAATAAAAGGCATGTGTGGAATTTCATGCTAGATACTATGACAAGTGAGGGGCAGCAGATGAACTCCACAACCTAACCTATGCAAGGTGCTGTACTTCATAAAACAGTGTTCCTAACACCTGTTAGGGTGGATTTCAGCAGGCAGCCCAGAAATTTGTGTTTTCATGGCTTGTAAAAAGTGCAGATATGAGGGATTTGAATCTAATATTTCAAAAGAACAACTAAATCTCTCTAAGTTAATAATGCATGATTTTAAAAGGTCACAGGGTCTGTAGTTCTGCTGGAGCACAAACATTAACCCACTGAACTAGTGCCATCTCCAACAGGGATGTAAGCTGGATATCCTCCTTCAGCTCATGGATTGCTACAGATTGTGCTAAATGCAGGAAAATATTGTGCCTCGGACAATTGTTTGTGGTTTTGTTGTTTAACCCAGCTCAAACTCTGCCTTCCTTCCCTGGTTTATGGTACTTTGGAGTCACAGCTGATGCAGTTGCAAAGCACAGATATGGACCATGCTTCCATAGCCACTGCCCAGACTTCCATGGTCACCTCACAGCTGAAGGAAAAGAGATTTCTTCACTCTCTGAGAGGCATGATTTGTAAATAAAACACATTCTTAAACTTTGGGATGAACTGAGAAAAACAGTTTTGAATGCAAAGCCCTAGAGGCTAGTGGACAAATTCCAATTTGTCATTGACAGTAGAGGCTTCAGGAACACAAGTTTAATTCCATTTTGGATAAAACCTGGCTCTATAAATAACATTATCTTACACTTACATAACGCTCTTCATCCCAAAGCGCTGCCGGGTGCTTTGCAGATGTAATCATCCCTTCTGAAAAGCGCGGGCAGCCCTCCCGGCTCGGCCTGGAGCATCGGGAGCCGTGCAGGGGGAAGGCAGCAGAGCACCCCTGGCTGCCCTGTCCCTCAGCAGAGCAGGGGCACCACAGCCAGCACCTGGCTGCACAGGGACAGGGGGACTCAGCTGTTTGTGTCCCTGGGCACGGCTGGGAGAGCTCTCTCTGGGTTACAGCTCTGGTGCTCTTTACAACCAGCAGTGCCTCGGAGCCTGCTACCCGCTTCAGCCTGCCCCAAGCGCACTGGGGCATCTCCCGAGATGGCAACCTGCTTCCCAGAGCTGAGACTGAGCTCTCTGAGCTTCCCCCGGTGCGTGGCTCGCCCTGGCTCCCCAGAGCTTGCGGTTTTGTGGGGAAAATTGGTAACCTGTTGTGGTTTAGCCCCAGCCGAAAATTAAGTACTAAGCAGCTGCTCACTCCCTCCCCCCAGCCTCCCCAGTGGGATGGGGAAAAGAATCTGAAACAGGCAAAATCCGTGGGTTGGGGAAAGGCCAATAACAGAAATAATTTTTTCTTTTGAAAAATAGTGATAATAGGAAAAATGCACAATACAATTGCTCACCACCTGCTGGTGATTGACCCCTGCCAGGCAATTCTCTGCAGTTTATATACTGAGCATGACATCCTATGATACAAAGGAACATCCCTTTAGCCAGTTCGGGTCAGCTGTCCCAGCTATGGCTCCTCCCAGCTTCTCATGCATGAGAGAATAAAAAGCAGAAAGCACTGCTCAGCAACTACTCTAACATCAGTGCGTTATCAAAATTATTCTCATACTAAATCCAAAACTTGGCACTGTAGCCTCATTTAGGAAGAAAGTTAACTCTATCCCAGCTGAAACCAGGACAGATCCCAAGCATCTGTGCCACAGGCAGAGATATGCACCTGAGCCAGACACAAAATGTCCCCAGACCTCCCATCAGTTTACCTCTGGATCATGAACCAACTTCTCCTTCCACCACTCAAGCAGCTCATTCCACCCAAGCTGGTTTTCCTTGGCTGTAATTGTCATAACATCAATTCCACTGATATTTCCCGGCTACAAGCTCTACCTCACCCTTGCATGGGACCCCACAAGGAAAGCAGGCATGAGAAATGCTCACAGGGCAGGGACAGGGAGGAAGCTCCAGCCGGAAGAGCCCAGGTCTGTCAGTTTACAGATACTGGTATATCAGGGATCAGACTGCTGCACCAACACTGCAATCTGCCAGAAAGGACTTCTCTTGTGGTCCCTGTTGCACCTGGATGGGAGACTTTGTGTGTACAAAGGAAGTTTCTGTGCTACAGATGGGTATATTTTTCATTTTTACTTAGCTGGTTCAATAGGAAACAGCAGGAGGAAGAGAGGCCAGCAGTCTTTGCTCTGCAGGTTGACCTGAAAAGAGTCCATTTTTCCAGAGAAACTAAAAACAAAAAAGTGGGAGGAGGGAAAGCAAAAATAATTTTGAATTAAGTGAAAGCTTTTGATCCTACTACATGGTTTGGTTTTTCTAGCTTATCTCTTAGGTCAGCCTGTGCTCAATTTACAAAGAAACAGCACTTTAAAAACAAACATAGAGGAAATTTAGATCTTCATTTCTGAAATGTCAAGGCAAGACATTTCAGCATTCCACATAACTCCTGTTTCTTTGGGATGTGGATGAAAGTACTAACAGAGGGATGGGTTTAGTGTTCGTTTCCTTTGTTGTCCTAGATAAGTCAAGAAGTTAAACACAAATTCACCACTAGTTCCTTCAAGTTCGCATTATTTTGCAAAAAAAAAATTTCATTCTGAAACCTTTGCCAGAGTTAGGCTCTGACACAGCATCCAGCATTTGGAAGTAAAACACCTGCCTGTTGATGAAGTTTTTTATTTTTCTGCTCTGCCTTAAGGCAGCTCAGACCTGCTCCCTACCTGATGTATCCTGCTGCAGTACAGACCACGAACATGCTGCCTCCAAAACAAAGGCACTCCGCAGTTCCCTTTCTCTCTTCATTGTGGCTCTGGGCTGGAATGGCTGCTTCCCAAGCGTAAACAGCCACAAATCACTCCTGGCCCGTGAGAGGAGCGTTCCCTTTCAGCAGCCTCGTGCGATGCTGGATATTTCTGCGCTGTAATCACACTGGCTGAGGTCTGGAAGCTGCGGTGCTCACCTGCCTCCCATTAAAGCCTGCAGAATAAAACACAGCCCATGCTAGAACTATTTAGGGATTCGATTTTGCATTTCAGTCAGCGTTTCTATGAATTGAGCAACAAACGAAAGGAAATGCATAGCATAATGAACTGTTCAATGAAATACAATTTTGCAGCATCAAGAACTCCTACACTGGCCACTCCTGAGATAATGGGATGAAGAATTCATAATAGACATTGTCTATGGGAAATTACATATTGAATGAACTTGAATAGTTGCTCATCTATTTTGTAAGTTTTCAAAAAATTTCTGTTTCTTTTGAATTGGGGAACTGCTTCTGGAAGTGATACTGCACACCATTAAAAGATGTTCCATTAGGATTCACACAAAACTTCCTGTTTGATCTAGGAAACATAAGCTTTTAGGAAAAGGAGCCCAAATAGTAATGGTAACAGACCACATTTTCACACTTCTTTTCTACAGTTTCGACATCTGTACTTACTTCTGTTGTAAAAGAAAGCAAATGTTTTCTTTAGTCAAAGTACTCCATGAAATGATGCCCTGAACCAACCCCTCACAATATCAAGCACAATAAGACACCAAACTTTGATAGTTGTCAAAACAAAAAAAAATTAAAAAACAGGTGAAAAAAGTGAATTTAAGTTCATACATCTGAATTATTTTCTTTCTAGATTGCAGTGGTTGCTTCTGCTCTGTTTATTTCTAAAATTATACCAGTCATGACCATCAGTGAACATAAAACACCCAATGATGTGACAAGCTAAAATCTAACAAATTTACAGCTAATTGCAGATTAATCTAGGCAATTCCACCAAAGAGCTTAAATGAATTGTGTGCACCCCTGTTACAAGCCCAAGGGAAAAAGGGTGGGTGCACAGTTTGGGGGTTCCAGGCCCTGTTGGCTGGCAGTGGAGGGGCTCTGGCAGCCCTTGACCCTACGTAGGCATTGCTTCCCCTTTCTAAACCAGCAGGTCTTACCCATACCATGAAGAAGTTGCACCCAACCCATCAAGAAGAATCTCCCAGTGTTAGTATGTGAGTATTGGACAAACCCTGAAGTGTATCATAAACCACCTGCAATGGTGTAGGCTCTGCTCACCCCGCAGCCCTGGGTCACAGGGAACTGCAGGACTCTGCAGAGGAGCAAAGGATTAAGTGACTCCAAGATCCACCTGCCACTGGCCATGAACCCATCAGTGACAAGGGACAACATTATTTAAGGGGAAAAACTGCTTGAAATAACAGCAGAAGAGTATGGAGTGAGAGAGTATGTGAGGGGAACAATTGCAGACACCAAGGGCAGTGAGGGAGGAGGGGGAGGAGGTGTTGCAGGCGCTGATTCTCCTGCAGCCTGTGGCACAGACCGTGGTGAGGCAGCTGTGCCCCTACAGCCCATGGAGAACCCCACACCAGGGTCCAGCTGCAAGATGTCAGGATGAGGTCCCTGGTTTAACTGGTGCATTCAATGGGACTTAAGAAAATAACAGAGGTCCATGTTCAGGTGGAGGTGTCAGGGCACATTGTGGAGAAAATGGAGAAAATGTAGGCTGAGAGGAAAGGAACATAGTGTTTTGTATTGGAGGTCCAGAAAATAGAGGCTAATGAGGGAAACAGCAGAGCTCTTTCCTGAACTTAAGAAAATATTGGTATTCAGACAAAGGTGTGACAGTTCTTGTGAGGTAATAGAAGTGGTTTTCTTGTTTCTCTCAGAACCCTGATTGCAAGGAGCCCTGGCAGGCCCCAGTACCATTGACTGCAAAATGAGACATGTTAGTGGAAGGTGCCATCTCACAGCCAATGTCTGGTGGTCATTTTGGTTTTTCACTCCATGCCATGAAAGCAAATTGCAAAACAGCCTCCTGGAAGGGAGTGGGTCTGGCCTGCTGGCTGCTCCTCTGGGAAAAGGAGTAATTGCTGCTAATGAAAGCCAGGGCGGGTCTGACGGGAATTGGAGTCCTGTCCCATGACCTCAGTGGCTCCTTGGCTATTTTCATGTGACGATTTCATCAAGGCACGATGTGTTCATGTGGGAAGGGGGGGGAAAGCCCACTTTTTGGTGTACCCAGAACTGCAGCCTGCATCTCTAAGAAATCATCTGCTTATGTGCCTTGCCTTCAGCTACTTACCTGCAAATACTTCTGTTACAATTATCCAAGTGGCTGTCCAGGATGCAGTGTGAAAGCCTGTCTGAAGGAAATGCTGAGCCAGAGATACATCTGAATAAAAAGGCAGAAAGTGTGGCACCACCCCAGTGCTTACCCCTTGCACTGTTTGCAGAGCAGTGCTCGAGCTTTGCCTTTAATTTCCTTTGCCTTTAAGAAAAGTTGCATGATATTACAAGACTTGAGGTAAGATGCTTCACTGACCTGCTCACAGGCATTCTCCAAACCTTCATCTCACCTAGCAGCCCCAAGGAATTTGCTCAAAAATCATGAAATGTGCATGGAAGGTCTAAAACTGTACCAAGCCCTGAAGCCCTTTGTCCAGTGTGGGTGGGGTGATGTGGGGCTGTCTCTACCTCATTACAGTCATATCAGCCCTGACAACATCTCCTCTTAGAGAGAATCAAAGAACCATAGATTGGTTTGGGTTGGAAGGGGCCTTAAAAATCATCTATTCCCAACCCCCCTGCCATGGGCAGTGACATCACTAGACCAGGTTGCTCAGAGCTCCATTCAACCTGGTCCCAGAGCTCGCCCCAGGAAACATCAAAAGGCCACAAAGGATCTGCAAGATCAGCTTTGAGCTCCCTTTTTTCTTCTAAAGCAAGAGAGTTAAGCCACAGCTAAATCTTGCTCTTTCCAAACAAGTAAGAGGCCTGAGTAAAGTACTTTGTTTCAGACATGAGAATTTGATCCCCAGATGTATTGCAGACTCCCTGCCCCACGTTTGGCAAATCACCTTTGATGGATTTTCATACACTCAGTACTAAGGCCAAGTCGTTATAGTAACTATATGAGGCAAGATCCCCAGAAGATCTCATTTCCCCTCGTCCAGAGTTCTTTGGATAAATTAGCCCATTATTTTACTTACTAATGGAAGCTAAGTTCTTCTAAAAACCTGCCTGCACTTGGCAGCCCCAAGTTCTTAGGAAATTTTATCCCCACACCTCCCTGTATTCATTCTCATCTGTATACTGAAATAAACCATCTTCCCTTGGAGCCCTTTGTCTGGCTTTTCTGTTCTGACCATGAAGGCAGGTGGTGAGACCTCTCTCCTGTAAGGTTGTCCCAACCTGTCTTTCATGACAGGCACAAACCTCTGGCACACATCTGCCTGCCCCTGTTACACAAATACACACTGTTGGTAACAGGAATTGAACTTAAAAAAGTAAACTGCACAGAGGAAGGACACTGGAAAGGGAAATAAAACATCATGTTAGATTCCTCATTGACGCACTTTAATCTGTTTTCTCTGAGAGATCTTAAGTGTTTGGGCCCTATTTTTGCTGCGTACACTTGGAGGATTAGAAGGCACTTTTTTGCAAAAGGCAGTGTAAATCCTCTTAGGGTTTTTAATAATGAAGATGAATAAGGATGAGCATGCTTTCTCTAGGGTAAGCATCAGAAGAATCAAAACATGAGGAGTTCCCAGGAAATAGAGAGAAACTGCACTTAAGGTCAGAGCAAATGAACTTCCCTCAATTTTATGGCCATAGCAATTCTTGATTTTTTTTTTTTAAACTCATGTTTAGTATAGGATTTCTCAGGTGCTGGAACTGCTCCTTTGAGCTGTGGAAACTTACTCTCAACCTAAGGTGCAAAGGTCATTGTACTCAAATTATGTACTGCTCCTGGCAGACCAAAAGTCATTCCTTCCTATTTCCATTCTAGAAAGTCAAGCCTCACACTGTGGGTGTGCATTCATTGGCAGTGCACAAGTGTTTAGAGGCGACAGAGAAAAACAAGGATATTTTTGGCAAAGTTCTGATAATCAGAAAAGAGTGCAGTAAGACCAAAAAGCTCATGGTAGCCATTCCCAACAAAAATCCCAAGAAACAAGGTAAAATTAAGGAGAATAATGCAGTGGCTGGCAGATGAGTTCCCAGCTCCATCCTTCAGAGACATAACTTGCAGGCCTGACAGGGCAGTATTTTTGAAATCTTGAGCACATTGTAGAAAGTTGTAAGTGCCAGTAGCTTCTTCTAAAGCCAGGGCATTTGGCACTTTCTGGGCCAAGCCCTGCTCTGAGGCTGTGCTGTGGATGTGCTGGGACCACCCTCCAGGGAGCTCGGCGCAAGGAGCTGCTGATGCAGTCAGGGTCAGCCCTGTGTCATGGCCTGCTCTGCTTTCACCTGCCCACAGCAAGGCAGGAAGCTCGCAAAAGGCCACAGGTCTTATCTGGGCACTCACACTTCATACTGGTCAGTTCAGTATGAAGAAAGCACCCCAAAAAGATTAACAACCAGGTTCCATGTCTTCAGACTGCACAGAGCAGCACCCTCATGCTTGCCCCCTCACTGCCATGGCAATCCCAGTCTTCCATACCAAATCACCATTCCAGACACAGTCAGGGAGTGACAAATCCCATTCCTGGACAGGGACAGTGATGCAGTGACATTTCCCATCACATAGAAGTGTTTATGAAGACAGAAGTGGGAACATTTACCTGTGCAAAACCAAGGTGCAAATTTCTTACTTTCGTGTGTTACCTCTTTGTACGGATGCTCCTGAGTTTGAAGCTGGGTTTTTTAAACTGTAACTAACAATCTATGTGGATTCATTCCTTATCACCCCCTTTGCAGTGGATTTCAGTTCTCTACAAAAGAGCCTTGTCAGGCTGTTCTGGGCTGTACACAGGGAGCAGCCTGGATACAAAGTCTTTCGCTTTTAGCAAATCTCTTCAAATCAATTTAAGACAGGAGCAGTTTGAAGCTCTTACCCTCTGAGAACTACTTGGCAGCTGAAATGAGATGAATTAGGCCAGGCTCCAGAGATGTGACATTGTCACAGCAGGGTCAGCAGCAGCCCTACCCATCATCCTGATCCCTGTTTGCAGATGGGGTAAAGAAAACCACTATGCCCTCTCCTCAGCCACAGGAGGAGAGGAGTGAGGTATTCTTCTCAGAGCACCACTGCCTCTCTGGGCACAAAGCCAGGCTGCTGTTCCTTGCTGCTGCTTGGTGTCTCCCCTGCCCAGATGTGAGCGAGCCCTAGCCCAAGGATGTCCAAGGAGAGGAAGGCAAGGCAGTGTGCTGCCAAAAGTCAGGCCCACACAACATTTTCTAGTATTGTTCAGATGTCTCTGTGGCCTCATTGTAATTTTTCTTATCCATTTGTCTTCCTTTGAAGGAGATATGGTTGCATTTGTTTTGAAAAGCAGTTAACCACTGATTATTCCAATGCATCTGTGCGTGTTGGTATTCCAGAATGACCTACAAACAGGGGTTTTTTGAAGATTCGTATTTGAGGCAGAGCAGAAAAACAAACTTCCACTATGGGAAAATGCATGAAATTTGAAAAAAGCTTAGGAAGGCTCTGTTGTGAGGAAGCAGAGACGCCTGCCTGGTTTGCCTGCAGAAGTCTAGCTTTCCTAGGAAGGCAACTTGGAAGAAAATGGGGAGGGGACCCTTAGGTAAAACCAGTTCCTGTTTTCAGCTGTGGAGTTCTAGGGTCCTTTGNATTAGGCAAAACCAGTTCCTCTTTTCAGCCCTGCAGGTGTGTGAGCTGCTGTGGAGTTCTAGGGTCCTTTGGCCTGGAGGGGCTTTGCAGCAAGAGCCCCCATGGAAGGGTTTTAACTCCCCTGGCTGCTGCAATCTGTCAAAACGGACACATTCCTGAAGAACATTCCCATTTTGGCCAAGTAGTATCCTCAAATGGAAGAAAATATTCAGCTGGAGAATATCCATCTGGGTCTAGTCCCCACCATGCGCTGCATGGACACACTGTTTATGTACTGCAGGCTGGCAGAGCTTTCACAAGTAATTTAATCCAAGAGGAGCCTCCACCATGAACCAGAGCCAGCTTTGGAATATTAAGGCAGCATAACTCTGTGCATTTTTAGCCAAATCAGGCAGTGCCACAAATGTGACCATAGCCAGTCCACATCAGCTCTTGTGGTGATGATGTGAACTCATCGATAACTCCAAGTCCCATGGAAAAGCTGCCTGGAAGCAAACCTGCTCTTTCTCCTCCCACTTATACTCAACTGATGAGCAAAATGGCAGAGAAGGAATTGCATTAATTAGACACTCACAGTCCCAATTTACATTTTACTGCCCCTTCATGCCTCATAAAGAAAAGAAACATAGTGCTACCTGCATCAATCTGAAGATAAAATAATTTCTGAACTTATGAAACTGAAGATCAGAGCTCTTTTTTTTGGTTTAATTTCCTACACATCCACAGATACTGGATTAATCATAACATTGCTTTACGATATGTCACCCAAACTTGAATTTCAGGCTTTTTAACTGATGTACTTTGTTTGCTCCATTTTACAGTTAAAAGAGCAGAAAACGAGGAGGTTTTAAATTGCTGGCTTTAAGGCACACTGTGGGTCATTGTCAGATTGATGACGCAAAGATCAATTCTTGACCTGTGCCTGATTCATCTGACTCTGCTACCTCAGAAGTTCACAGCAGAATAATGAGGGTGATATGGCAGGTGCTGGTGGTCCTACCAATCCCTGCTCAAAACAACTGGCAAATCCAAGTTCACACAATTCAGCATCAAACTAGAGAGAATCCCTGCCACAGCCAGGGTCCAAGCACTGTCCTTTCAGTGACCCTGCTCTTTTCACAGCTTCTCTTCTCCTGCTTCTGCTGCAGTCATCGTGTGTCATCCTCCTCCTGCACTTCTCTCCCACCACTGGTCCCTTGAGGGTCTGAGAAAATTCGGGAGGGGCTGCTAAATGGTCAGGTGGATAACTGGATCAAAATGTGAATCTTTAAAATGAAGATAATCCTCCCCTTGCAAGAATGTGCCTCCCATATATCCAAGTGACAGCACCCTGATGCTCGGGGGATTCTGTGTTCGCACCTCGTGTAACAGGCTCTGGCTTTTCTCTAATACTCCAGCTCCTGGAATAATCTGATTATGTGGAATTGCCTTATGTGAAAGTTTATTTAAGGAAAATATTAGTAGCTCTCTTGTTTGAGGAGAAAAGCTCAAACATATGAAACTAAGGGGATCAAAATCCAGGAGGCAAATTAAAGAGCTGTTGGGTGATTTCTCTCATCTCTCCCCTCAGCTTGCCCTTGCTTGTGAGCTGCTCTCTCACTTGTGAGATCTTTGTCTGCCTGTTAGGAAGCTCTCAAAACCATAGGCCATGTGCACTTGTTCTATGAACTACAATCAACACCATATATCAATAAAAAGTCAGCATCAGGCCAGACTGGGACCCCGCTGCAGAACCAGCTGTGCTGAGAGGGGCACACAGAGGTGAGTCCATGGGAGAGGCTGCGCCAGGAGTGAGCCTGTGCAGCAAGAGCCCTGCTGTGGGCTTGGCAGCAGCCCAGTTGGTGAGGGCAGTGGACATGGCACACGAGTGTGGGGAAGCACAAGTTACCCAGGAGGGACAGCGAGGTTTCACTCACCCAAGCACCCTGTGGAGGTGTCTCCTGAAAGTCAGTCCTGCCTCAGACAAAGTCCCATCCTCTCACTGGTAGCATGTGTGCTGGATTCTCTTTTACCCCATTTCACCAGAAAAGGCCAAATTGCTCTTTACTTTGTCCCAAGCCTTTGCTTCTGCATGCCCACGGTGGTCACTGTAGAGAAGAGATGGCAGTAGATGTGGTATAAGCAGGGTCTGCAATTCACGTGCTGCTCATCTCCCGGAGCACATGGTGCTCATGGTGCTCTGGTGGCACCATGGGCTGCTTCTCATCAGGCTCACTGCTGGGTATCTGTGCTGAGCAGTGCCTGCTGGGCTCCCAGCCTCATGGTATGGAGTCAAGGCCACCCTGTGAGCTGCTGGCCATGCTGGGGACTCTGTGCTGCTGACAGGGAGGGGCTCAGGAAGGTGCATGAAGGGCTCACACCACTAGCTCCCACTCAGCCTGCCCTGGAGAGGGGACTTTGCTTCATCACTCTCAGTTTCTACAGCTACAGCATCCCCAGCAAGGCTGGTCTCACCAGACAGCAAGAAGTATCTCACAGCAGAGAAGACAAAAACTACTTAATCATTTCCTTGAACAGATGATATTTTGCATGAGGTTTCCTTATCTGAAGCTCAGCCATCTGGTCTGGCCCTGCAGGGGCAGGATTAGCTGACCCTCAGGGCATGCTGCAAGGCAATTTGCTTCCAGGGCTTTTCCTGGGGCGGTAGGGAGGGCCACAGCAGCTGCAGTCTGCCCAGCTAGGGGAATGCAGCACTAATAAACAACTCTAATTAGTTGCTGTGGCAGTGCTTGAAGCCATGGATGGAGACAGCTGCCCTCATGCACTGGGATGCAGCACCTTCACTGTGCCTCTTTCTGGCCAAGCAGTTTAAATCCAACCACAGCATCGTGGTCCTGAGCACCTCCTGCTGCTCACAGAGCTCCTCACAGGAGGGAGGAAAGGCTGGGGAAATGCCCTGAGAGCCAGAACTGGGAAGTGAGGTGTCCTTTTTCGACCTCCATTCATTAGTGGTGTTTGTTACCCCGACCTCTGAGCACTTCCCAAACTTGTCCTCAGCATTCAGCAGGTGAGGAGCTGATGAGAGCAGAGCAAATGCCTGGTTCAAGGTCATGGTGAGAGCTGTGGCTGTACCCCTGGCTGAGCTGGACTGCCCCAGCAGAAGCAGTAAAGCTGTTCTTTCTCTCTCCTGTATACTTGGAACATTACCCATGTCAGTTCTTCCACTCTCCCATCTCCTAGAGAAGTCAACTAGCAGTGATGCTAAAGAAAAAGAAAAAGCCTCAGAAACTGGACCTAAGATGTTTAGCTAGTTTAGAAGCACATGTGGCCAGGCTGATCAGCCAGAGGAAGAGGGTCAAAAAACAAGTGGCCCCACTGCTCACATCTGTAGCTGATGAACAAAAAGGTGTTGGGGGCTGCAGGGACATCCCTTCCTGTGGGTCCCCACCAGGTCCTGGTGTCTGCTGCTGCAGCTGTACTGCAGGGTAGCTGTTGGTTTTGATTGTTATTGTCCTGCACTGATGAACAGAAGTGTTTCCTTCAATATTTTATTTATTGATCTTTCAGAATAACATTAATAGTTTTGAAAAATATAATTCCACTTATCAAGCTTTTTTTAACTACCCATGTATTTCAATATATCAGTATAATGAAAATACTGTGTTTGAAAGCTTATAATCACCACCACAACTTTGGTGAAAGAAGAGCAGCTAAATATTTTTGGTCTGGCAGTTACATTCATGGGAGTGACTTACTGCATCTTAGATTTGCAGTGTGACAGTACCTTTATAGGCCAGGTACTCCTGCCAAAAGAGTGAAGGGACTTACGTCCAACAAACATTGTTCCTACTTGTTCGTATTGGAGGACTGAGAGCAAAGCAAAGCAAGAAAGATTTTCTTTCCCCTTTCTTTCTCCTTCTAATTTAAACAGGAGGAAGCCGTCTTAAAATGACTTCACTTCAATGTGAGATGGGAAATTGTTTAAATGACTACTGTGAGGGAAAAGAACAAAATAATGGAGAAAGGACACCAGGGAAAAATGGTGCAGAAAGCAAGCAACATTTTCTTTTTGCTGTTGGTATAACAGGCAAATTACACACATGTGTGCTGTTTGTAGGGCTTTTGGAGATAGAACAGCTCCATCCAGCCAGGATGGTAATCTTACCCCCTGGAAAGGTGGTTTCGGAAAAGGCAGGGTCACCTACTCCTCCATGACACCTGGAAGGCGTTGCAGCAACCCTAGAAAAGCAGAACATACTGAAAGGATCTTTCTAGTGTGCTTTATAGGACTCCTTCCCACTCTGAGGAGATTATGTCTCCGAGATGACAGAAACTCCCCTAAAAATAATGTGGGCTTATGTGCTGCTCCTCCACAGCTGAAGGAGAGAAGGGGACTGCAGCTGCCCTTAGTGCTCCTCTCTCCAGAGTGACACAGCTCTGCTGGCACCCATGTCCTTCTGGTAGTGATGGGAGGGAGCAGCAGCAACAGCTGATGGTGGTGCCCTGGCTGCACATTTGTGCCCATTGCCTGCCCGTGAGGAGGTCGGTTCAGCTGGCTGTCACCATGGGTAACCTGTGCCAGTGACAGGTGGGAGGCACCTGATCTCCATGCCAGAAAGCCAATCCTGCGGGATCAAGAGCCATCTCCCCCCAGTGCATGTCCTCGTTTGGGTGGACACCAGATGGTGCCAAAGGCTGGAGGGGTCGAAGCTGGGTCGGGTGCTCAGTCGTGCAAAACGTGCTGCCAACCCTGCACCTTGCCCCGCTTTCCTCACAAATGTGCCACCCTGCAGAGGCTCCTCTGCCTGCCACACGCAGGAGCCACAGAGAGCTGTGCAATGCTCCCTTGCAGCAAGGGATGCATCCTTCCGCTGGGAACTGGGAGTTTTACTGGGATAAGGACTGAAGTGACGAGGGCCTGTTCTGGCAAGAGCGGTATTTAACAGCTGTCAAGTGTACTGACTTGGAGTAGAAAAAGCTATTTATGTTAAGCCATTACAAAAATTGAAAACGATTTAGTGCTAATGCCTACATTTCCCTTCACTCTCAGAGGAAGAGGTAGGAAAAAACTCTGTGTGCTCTCAGCTTTCTGTTTAAATGGGCAAGTTTCCTTAGGAAAAATGTCTGGCCTGCTAATAGCTAATACAGAAATGACTCCACTTTCTCCCAGCTGTTCTTCAGCTCTCCTTTCTAGTTAGATATACAAGTGGAATCAAGGAATATCCAGCTACAAAATGATTGCTTAAACTTGTTGTATTTCAGGATCACAGCCTTGTCTGAAAGAGATTTTGCAGAAATTTTGCTTCTGGCAAACAGATAAGTGGGAGCTCACTCATTGATAAAGAGGATGGAAATATTATTTCCCTGAAATGTAAAGTTGGGTCTTTTTTATACCCTATAAAACAATTCAGCTAATCAAAATGAGAAATACAGGAAATCTCAGTTTGAAAAAATACTCAAATATACCTTTACAGTCAATCATCCTTGATTCCCTCCAGGGCAACAGGCTTCCCAGTGGTTTTGCCATCATTATACAAACTCAACAAAACTCATAACACCCATGTCGGGGACAGTGATGTGGAGTGCTATGGAAATGGTGCACAAGGTGTCAGACAACCTTTGACAAGTGTCTCAGGCTGTACAAGTGGGCAGAGAAGAGCAGTTCCATAAAAGCCCCCTCTGCTCACGGCCTTGGGATGAACAGGAATGCTGACTGGAGAGGGGTTGCAGAACACGCACTTGAGGATACACAGCAAATTCAAACAAAAAAGCCAGGGAAAGGGTGAAGAGGCTGCAAAAACAAAGTAGATTTTGAAATAAAATGCCTGGCTGGAGTGAGGGGTATCAAGAAGGTATCACGAGAGAAAAAATGTATGTGGTGGTTTGTGTTTGGGTAATGGCATAGGGCATGTAAGAGTAAAGGAAAAGACATGGATTTCATTTCAGAATAGAAAACATGTCCTTGGAGGGCCTGCAAATCATTCAGAGAGGAAGGTTTGCTCTGTTCACTGCCATGAGACAGTCCACCAGCTCATCTGGAGAAAATCCTTATCAAGTAGCTGATTTTCAGTGTGACCTTCAACTGAAGTGTCTTAACGCTGGCCCAGAAGTGGTTTCCTTCAGTTTCTGGAAGAACTGCAATGAGAAAGTCATTGAAGCAGTCATAAACACTCAGAAAACCCCATTAGAGGACCTGGAAGCTCCAGGTTGGACCAAGATTGGAAAACAGATTTTATTTCCAGATCTGAGAGTAAACTGAACTGTGACATTGAAGAAGGCATTCCACCCATCTCTGCTTCACTTTTACCATACATAAAATGAGGATAATCAACATTTCTGTATTTTGCTTTCTGTTCTACTAATAAAAATAATAAATAGGAGTCCAGTATTAATTATTATTGTTATTATTTAAATAGACAATTAATTAGAAAGCAGCCCAGGTAATTAAGTGCTTTATACCAAAGGTACTGACTGTCTTTCCCCTGTGCTGCATGCATGTGATGCTGCAGAAATCCTGCTCTCCCTGTGGCCACAGGGCTCATGGAACAGCCACTTCCTGTGAGCTGGGAGCCACTGCTCCAAGCTGGTCATATCAGGCAGGGGATCTCCAAGGAATGTGCCACTGTTGGTCACTTTGGACAGAGGAAGATAAAAGCTGATGTGTACGGAGCAGCCTCAAGCCCTAATGAAGAGCCAATATCTTATGAGCTCTACCCAAACCCACTGATTGTGGGGACAGAGTAACAATGTGTTCTTGCACTCTCCCTGCTGATAGGATTTCTACATCATCCATTCAGTATGAAAATCCTTCCTCACAAATCAGCATGCATTGTCACCTACAAGCTACCTTAGATACAGTTGTATTATTCTATGAAGGACTTACGAGGACAATCACAAACTGAAGTAACAAAACTGACCTGACTCTGCTCTCAGCTGGGATTCAGCCTGAGGCTGCTGCATTATATTAGCTTGGGTTATCTGAAAAGGAAATGCCTTTGACAATTGGGGTGGATTTGAAAGGCCCTTCAATATACGCAGTTCAATGGAAATGTGAAAGAGAAAAATGTTCAGCTCTGTGGACTCTGCCTTAGAGACAGGCAGCCATGCTTCTTGCAAAGGAACATTGGGCATATTGATATTCAAGGTTTGCTCTTACTTGACCCACCCTTTTCTATCTGTGCCACTCCTTACAGCCCTCACCCAAATCATCTGCTCTGTCTCCATGTCTTGGTGCCTGCAATGAACATGTTCATGCTCTGCACCAGGCACTGGAGCAAAGATGGACCTTTTAAAATGGGTTGTCTTGTAGTAACACCCTCACTCTCAATGTTCTCTCCAGTTATTCAAGGAGGTGTGATGTCTTTATGCAAACGTACATTAAGCCTTAAGGTTTATCTTTGAGAAAGACACACATAACAGACTTGTGCATAACAAAGCAATTTACTTAGCAGGTATTATCCTTCTTAAGGACTGCTGTGTATGTCAGGATCAATGCTAATTGCACACATAAGGAAATAATTGGAACACCAAAGACTCAGACCTACCAGATCCATATTATGAGGTGACTGGGGGAATGCCTTTGCCCAGACTTGTGCTCAAAACCCTTTCATTTGTGGAGATTTTCTTAGCAAGGAAAGAAGCATCACTGGTTGGGAACCTTCATTACCTTCAAGACTTTTCTCCAGAGGGTTGTTTGATTTCCTTTTAACTTTACTTCAACAGACGTGTTTTTAAAACAAAACAACCCACTTTCCTATGCATCAGTGATGAAAAACATATGGGAAAAAATAGCAACAAATAATTGCAGACAATGATGGTTTTGTTTACCTCTTAAAGAAATTCTCTGCTATTGAAGGACTGCGTAAAAGCAAAAGCTAAGACACAGCTGATGGAAAGTCAGTATGGGATGAATTGGTAGTAAAACTAATGGGGAAAAATTCAATAGAAACATAGGAATCCCTGTCAAAGCGAGGCCAGGAAGAAAAATTCAGTGGTTATGTGACAGTTATGTTGTCTTATATTAATAGATACAATCCACTACTACTTCTGAAGCAATATGAATATACAAACAGGTTGAAGTTTCTCCTTGCCCACACAAACACGAGTGGCAGGAGACAAGGCAGTAGGGCTGTGTATGCTGTGTCCCAAGGGAGTGCTGTGGCCTGGAGCTGGGTGGGCCAGCCCTCAGAAGGTCCCTGGTACAGCAGGGGCTCTCAGCTCTGCCTTCTGCTGCTGGCTGTGGGTCAGGCTCAGCCAAACCCCCTTTCCTCAGAGGTGGACGTTAAACCCCAGAAGTAAATAGATCACCAGCTGGTGATGCCAACTCATCCTCACAACCATGATGCAACTGAAGGGGACATTTTGGTTCCCAACTGTTCATCCCCCATCTCTCACCAGGCCTCCCTTCACCTCCAGCCCAGGTAGCCAAAATGAGCCCCGCTGACAACGGGTGTCTGTACATCACATTTATGCATTTAAATGAGGAAACCTAATAGACATCAGAGATGGGTTTTCAAGAGTGAAGTTAAAGACTGAGGGGACAGATCTAGAAGGGACAGGGCTGCAGGAGGCAAGATGTAGGGAAATAAGGCTGGAGGGGACAGGACTGGCAGGAACAGGGCTAGCTTTCCAGGCTGGGAAGGCAGATATCTCTCAGCTGGAACTGTGCTGTTTGCTCTGTAGTGCCTGAAGCTGCCTGGATAGATGGGGTGTCAGGAGTCTCTCCAGGTGCTCATTCCAAATATGCAAACCATCCACTTACAAAGAATTTATGGTCTTTTTGTTGTGCTCCCTTCTGCTCTGCGCATTTCTCTGCTGCTTCGCAGAGGTGGCAATTCCAATCCCTCATGTAGGCACTGGATGTTTGCCTGGAGGCTGGACTAAGGTGCAGGCAGGCACTCCTGGTTGGGAGTGAAGAGAACTTCTCTTCCTTCCCTTAGCTGCCATGGGAATGTGAAGCAGTCTGGGGACCCAGCAGAGAACTGAACACAACCCCTCAGCAAGCAAGGATTTCTCTGAATTTTCAGAAGTAGTAAATAGTCCCAAGCGCTGATGAGGGGAAGGAAAATGAAACCCTCTTGTTTTGGTCTCAGCCTGTTTGCTTGCTTCTTGTTCACAGTGTCCTGGAGAAAGGCCTAGGAGAGAACAGGCATTTTTGGATGAGGTGCAAGTACACAAATAGTGCAGGCAAAGGGTGTCCAGAAAAAAGACTCTCCAGAAAGAACACCTGGAACAGAGTGATGAGCGGAAAAAACAGTCCAGGGAAAGCAGGGAGGGAGGGATACACCAATACTGCCCAGCAGCTTCAGTGCCTGTCCCCAGGGCCAGGAGCAGTGGTCAGAGGCATCACTGGTGTCACTGCAGCTGCAGAGCCACCCTCTATGGGGCACGGAGGAGGCCAGCTGTGCACCTGCTGTGCCAGCAGGCAGACACTGTTTCCCTGCAGAAACCGTCTTTCCCAAATCTCTGCCCAGGGCTCACCCAGCCAAACCAAGTTTTTTTCCCTTTAATGAGACTATTCTCTCTGAGAGATGAGGAAACTCCATTCTGGCCTTGACTCAAGAATACCTCCCTTTTTATTTCCTGCCTTCAGTGCATCCCAGTGTTTTGGGTGAGGCCGTGGGGGTAGCATAGCAGAGCTGTCTTGCCAGGGACGAGGAGCTGTGCCATCCCCAGGAGCAGGTCATGCTTACTGAGGTGTCAGCAAACATGGAGCTGCTAAACAGACCCTGGAGCTCCCCACAGACACAGTAAAAACAAACCTTGAAAAGACAACAATGCCACACCCTTGTCATGGGTAGGGAGCTCACTCCCCAGCTCGGACTGCTGGGACAGTGGGATGTGGTGGGAACTTGTGAATCATAGCAGCAGCCACTGCAGGAAGGGTTTGGGAAGCTGTGAAGCATTGAGGAAGTATGATGGGCATAACTTCAAGGAGTGATAACCATGCTTTGTAAACCAGCATTTGAGGCTTTCAGAGTGGTTTTGGAGTATGTCAGAGATGAATTAGGAAGGCTGGGATCACTGCCTGCTTGGGTGGTTCTCATCTGACTAAGCACAGATGTTATTTTAAATTATCTTTTTGACTCCCTTTGAAGCCAATGAAGAGAAAATAAACACTTTAGGGGTACAATTCTCCTTCTAAAGGAGAGGTCTAAAACAGGTGACAAAAATATATCCTCAAAGTACCTGTTTCCCTCAACTGAGTATAAAGAGCCTTGCTCTTTATACAAGGTGACATGCTCTGCTGGAGACATTCTCACTGCAGCTGCCCAAAGGAAGGCAAGGCAAACCCCACTGTAAGTGAAGATAAAGAGAATAAAAATGTGATGAGAGAGCTCATCAATCTGGAACACACAGTGCAGCAGAATCTAGAGCTAGATGTCAGTGAATGGGGGGTGTAGATCAAAGGGAAGGTGTTTTAGGAATGACATTAACCAAACATGGGAGAGGTTTAGCATAGACTGGAATGGATTTTCAAACCCCAGAAATTTTCCTACAATGCATTTTTAAACAGAAATATTCCTGTTCAAAGGCAAATTAATTCAGGGAACCTCTGGCCTAGACTGCCTGGGAAGTCAGAGCAAATGCGTATAAGAATGTCTTCTGATTCTGAGTTTGGCAAATCTATATGGTAAACTGAAGACAGGTTTCACCAGCTTTAGTGCATTTTAAAATTTGCAAGTTGCTGCAATACAGTGATGAGAACTGGATCTGATGGGCATTAGTAATGCTGAGCTCACCAGGACTCCATTTGCAGTATCTGCCACTCCTTCACCGGGGGTGCTGGAAAGAAAAACACCTCTTTGCTTAGACTGTCCAAAGCTGTATCAGGAAAGCAATTATTTTGAAAGGGAAATGACTGAAATAATTCAGGGTTTTGCTCCACAGAACAAAAAAGGGACACAATTGAAACAGGAATGTTGTGGAAAGACTGGGGAAGGCTTATTTTCTTGACAGAGCCACCCCCACTTTTTTCCCATGTAGGTACTTACTGCTCATTCTTACACAAAAATGGCACAGAGCTGTACTCGGAAAAAAAAGGGCTGAAATCAACTTCACGGAAGGTCAGACAAGCATGTTTTCCCAGGCCAAACACTATAAATGCATTGTTTAGGAAAGACTGAAGTGAAAAAGGGGCTGGGACAGGGTTAGCAGTGAGGTGCGGCATCCCCACAGCTCTGGCCATGTTTGGCTGCTCTCTACCACGGCAGGGCTCTGTGCTGTGCCTCGTGCTGCTGCCACATCACATTAGTTAAGCTCTCCTAGAGGCGTTTAGAGAAACAAAGTGCTGGCTCTGACATGACCTGTCTTCATCTCATGGTTTTCTTGCTTAAAAGCAGAAAAAGAGAAGGGTTTGTGGCAGCAGGGGCATCCCTCTCTTTTAACCCTTCATTGAATCAAACAGCGTGTGTTGAGATTTTCACTTTCTTCTTGCATAGGGATGGAACTCCTCTTCCATGTGGACAGACTTTGAGAACTGGGTTTGTTCAGCTGGAGAAGGCTCCAAGAAGGTCTTAATGTGGCCTTTCAGTACTTGAAGGGGGTCTATCATCTAAGAAAGATGGGGACACACATTTAAGGAGGGCCTGCTGAGATAGGACAAGGGCAATGTTTTTAAACATTGGAAGGAAGAAATTTTTTATTAGGAGGTTGGTGAAACACTGGAACAAGTTGCTCAGAGGGGTGGTAGATGACCCAACCCTGGAAACATTCAACATTATGTGGGACAGGGTTCTGAGCAACCTGATAAATGTGAAGATGTCCCTGCTCACTACAGGGGTGTTGGACTGGATGACTTTTGAAGGACCTACCCAAACCATTCTATGATTCTGCCTTTTGAAATAGTTTTTGTCTGCCTGAGAAACGCATTTACAAATTCTCTTTTTTAATCTGCATGCATTTGGGTACATAAATATACATACCTATGTCATGGTATCTCGTGCTTGAATACACTATCTGGGGCAGGAGGGACTCCTCAGAGTCCTTTGGGAAGACTCCTGAGATTCCCTGTATACAGAGAGATACCACAGCGGTGTAGTAGGATGTGTTGTCCTCTTGATGGCCAACAGGGAAATGATGAGGCCACTGCACCTCTGTGTTTCCCAACCCTTCCTCAGGCATATGGTAATTTTTTCCTGTCCCACCCCTTTTGGCTGTCAGCTTTTCTCCTCCCAGGTCTCTCTGTGCCTTCCTCAGTGACACTCTCCATTTGGCACAGCTTCCCCAGACCTGCGCTCTGTCCCTAATGTCTAATTACTCTGCCTAATCCCCCTCATACAAATTCTTCAGTCACTGCAGATTGCATTGTTATTTTCAGTAACTGAAGCTGGATATTAAAAAGATCTGTTTAATCTTTAAGTCTCATCCCTTTTTCATATGTAAAGATCAAATCCCTTTTGAGACAACACACTAAATATTTAATGTTATATTACACTTGATCTTTACCAGAAGCCTCTGAGAAGGTATTTGTGAAATTCTAGGCTTAATTAATACTTGCTCTTTATAAATTTTTTCTTTTTTCTTTTTCTTTTCCTTTTCCTTTCTTTTTCTTTCTTCTTCTTTTTCCTTTTCCTTTTCTTTTTCTTTTTCTCTTTTTCTTTTTCTCTTTCTTTTTTCCTTTTCTCCTTTTCCTTTAATTCACGGCTATGTTCTTAGAGACAGACATCTTTGTCTTTTTCTCTTTTTCTTTTCCCTCTACTTCTCCTGTAAGAAAGAGCAAGTCACCATTTAAGAGGAAACAAATCAGGGGAAGCATCCTGGTGTACGAAGGATGGAAATATCCCCGAGGGCATCTTGGCTATAGAAGAGGTGCTCCTGTTCATCACCCTCTTCTGGGCTCTATGATGTGGTGCCTGGACCAACACTGGCACTCGGTGGGGGAGGATTCCCAGCAGAGCCCCTGCCTGTGGGTGGCCATGGGACATCAAAAATGTCAGCAGGGACACTGAAGAATGGACTAACAAGACACAAGAGGGCTGAGCCGGAGGCTGGGAGGCACAGCACACTTGAGGACGTGCTGGGAACAGCACTGTCCCAGAGATGGGACACAACCTCTGCTGCCTGCTGGCTGCTGTGAGAGGGAGGTTTGTGGTAACCTCAGCCTCATTCCTCATCTTGCTCCCTTGAAGAGATAGAGCAGGATGCCTGCGCTGCTCCTCCTCTTCCCGGTGTAGGCCTGGAAAGGGGGTGATGGCTTGGCTGGGGCGCTGGGGAGAAGGGCTCTGTGGGACAGCTGGAGGACACACTGCCTGCTCCCTCTGCAGTGCACAACCTGTGCTGCTGCCAAGGGCATTGCCATTGCTGTGATCGACAGTGAGGATGGGGTAATGGAAAAACACCCCAGAGCCCGTGTGCTGTCACACACATCAGCAAGAGCTCCTCTGCCAACCTGTGAGAGGCAGCTCCACCATCCAAAGGTGCAACAAGAGATGAAATAGTAATTCACGGCTATGTTCTTAGAGACAGACATTCACTAAAGAAGCAGTTTGAGCAGTTTACATAAAAAATGAGGTATCAACATAGGGGGAATTTTATACGTGAATACTGTAGGTCTGGTCTCCATTTTCTTGGTTTCATCTTTCTTATAGAAAAGAGGTGATTTTGAAGCAGGATGCTGCTTCTTCATGGACTGCAGCCCCAGCCAACACAGAAGGATAACCTGGAAGATTTTGCTCTATGTTCTGTGCTGAGTGAACAAAAGCATAAAAATATTTTCTAACCCCTAATGAGGAATGCAGCAATCCTTGTAGTCAACAAACCATAGAGGTTACAGATGAGAAAGATCAGTAAAATTAGGTCAGGTTGAACATCCCTGTACCAGTGCCAGAAAACCTTATAGCTTAAAGGGCTGACTTCAAAGCAGGGCAAGAATACACATTTTAAAATGCACAGATGCTCTAAGGGGTCTAAGTCACCCCTGAGCACCCTGGTCCTAGCAGGTGCACTCCTGCTTAGGTCTTGCAGTGTCTTTGGTGACAATCAGTTCAGAAACACCAGTTTCCTGCAAACATTCATCTGACCTTGTCCAGTCACTTACCCCTATGATTTTTCCACTCACATCTGTAGAAGGGAGGTCATGTGAGAATCACTTTCAGCATTGTGAGATGCTCCGGTCTTATAGTTAATGTGGCTACCTGAGTAGTTAAGATACCTGCTCTACTGACCAAGGTAGTAGGTGCAGATCAACAAAACTAGAGCTTAGTGTGAGGCAGGGATGTGACTTCTTCGATATTTTTGTATTTTTATTTTTATATTTAATATATATTAATATATAATATTTAACTCAACAGCTGGCTGAACCAAAGAAGCTCATCTTTGGGGAAAAAAGTACTTCTGGGGATCCTGTTCTCCATGACTCTGGAGAAGAAGAAAAGAGTTTGAGGCTGTGGGCATAGGGAATAAAAAGGGAATGAATCCTTCACTGTGCCTGCTGTTTCAAGTGTTGCAGGAAGCAGGACTGTGAGTAAAACAAACATTTTTCAGCTCGCCAACCTCTTCACCTCCAACTCCAGGGTTTCAGTTACCAAGCCTATTAAATTCAGAAGGAAGTAGATTCCTTAGTGCTCTTGCTCCCGTGACAGCTCAGTAGCTCTACTGAAAGAGAGTTGAGAGAAGTTCAGCAGGGATCTGCTGGACCTGTGTGACACCAAATTCAGTCATTTCTGAGGCCCCACAGCAGCCTGTCTACAATGACCATCCCAACAGGCTTTAAAGGAACAAATTTAGAAAGCACAATAGCTCACAGCTGCAGCACAACACCAAACAGGTGTGAGGAGGCACTTTCAGCCCTCCCAATCTCCTGATTTTCATGAGTTTTAGGTAATTTTCAGATTTTGTTTCATTTTTTTCAGGAAATAAGATCCCAGATGCTCTGAGAAATGACAAAGGAAGGAAAGGTCTGAGTATATTACTCGTGTTGCTGCACTGTTGCAGCAGGCTCAGAGCCAACAGCTTCCTTGCAGCTGTGTGGTAGAGAGAGAATTGATACCTCCAGAGATGAATAGAGTAATCTGGATGTACTGCCTGTCTTTTCATATGTACAGGGTATCTCTCTGTTCCTTGTGGGGCAAGGACACAATGTTTAGGAGAAGAAAGTTGTCTCATTGCACTTGCACTGAAAAGAACCCCGGCATCATGCTGAGCATAAACCTGTCATTCTTCATGGCCCTGTGCTGTGAGATGCTGAAGGATGGGCCAAGCTCAACCCATGGCTCATAAATTCCCTCCTGACCTTCCTCCTGCATCACTTCCTAATCACTGTGTCTAGAGTGAAACCATGAAGAGAAGTCATGGGATTTTGTTCACAGGACACTTTTTTGGGGCTTTCCTTCTACAGTCCTTTCCTTTTCTTCCCTCTTCTGATAGGTCTCCATGTGTTATAAAAGCCTCAGACTGCCCCAGGATGATGCTACCCATGCACAGAATGGGCAGATGCTTTTGGTGGTGGCAGTTCAGCCTTCTTCTTCTCCCAGTGCTCTTGAGGGCCACGTTTGCCATCTGCTCCCTCCAAAGTGCAGGTTTCCACACATACCAGTGGTGCTAATGAGAAACATCAGGACTGCTCCTGCAGAAATCATAATTATCCCCTGCAACTGGGTGGTGATTTTAGTATTTTCCCAATGGGAAATGTGTCACTGAAGAGAAGACCTAACAAGCAGCTCAAAAAACAACAGTACCTGAGCCAATGTTCTCAGGTACTAAGGGGGCAGAAATGCCAGATTTCCTCTTGTGTAAAGGAGGAGCTGTGTAAGCCCATTTATGGTCCCTGGTCTTTCAGGGACAGCTTCAGAAAAGCATTCTGGAGAGCTGTCTGTGCCTTCCCCTGCCTGGCTGTTGTGGGGCTCTGCAGCTGTCCATGGGCACTTAAGGGCTTGCTCCAAAGGGCTCCCTTTGCTGCACCACACCCACACTCCACCAAGGCAGGACAGAGAAATGAGTGCGCCCTGGGCCTCTTCCAGGAAGGACCTGTGGCCAAAGGTGATTGTCCCACAAACACATTGCTAGACTTCTTTAAATGGAGGTAAGGCTGGTCTGCAAGAGGCATCCCTGGGGATTAGTCTGTCCAGCACAGCCTGAGCGGGAAAAACGTTGTATCTCCATCAAATACACAGAAGGAGTTGTTAGGCTCAAACTTGCCAATGATTGCCACCCTTACGGGGACAGAAATGTTAATGCCATACCAGCCTGGTACTCAGGGGTGAAAAAATGCAGATTTATTTTCTATGAAAACATACAAAAAGCCCAAAGCAAAACAAACAGGCAAAAAGAAACATGACAGAATGTAAAAAAAACCTTGCTGGGCTGTTTCCTTCAGATTTTAAACACACGCCCATCACGTGTATTTAGATACCTGCCCTGCATATATTTTAGATACTTCCAGTACTCACATGCTAGCATCTCATTTGTTGGGAAGCCAAGCCCACATGTGGCCAGGTGTGAGCTGTGATTTCCCAGGGCCATGTGGTGCCCAGATGCACAGGGCAGCCTCCCACCACCCTACACACATACAGCGTGCTGGGATGGCTCCTGCCAGCCCTCCTCTCCATTACGGAGTGGTGACAGTCAGCACCAGCATTCCTGTCACCAAAAGGGCTCTGCTTACAGGCACTTGTGGCTTTGAGCAGTAGAGTTTGTTGTGCCTCGTGCCTATTAAAGCAGACAGTGTGGTCCGGGGTTTTTTGCTGGTGCTAGGGCAAGCAGATGCCAGGAGCGATGTACAAGTGTCCTGCAGGCAGGAAAGGCCATGAGGAAAGCAGCAAAGCCCAGGTCTGGGCCTCTCTCTGGTTGAAATCTGGCTTCACTCCCAGTCAAAGCCCCAGGGACAGAGTGAGCACATAGACCTGGAGGAAGAAAAGGAAGGGGCAGATCAGCCCAGCTGGTTTCCCCTGCCTGCACCACTTGCCAGGCAGCTCAATGGTGTCCTCTGCCCTGATGGTGTCTCTGCTCTGGTCCTGCAAAGCACCTGCCTGCCACAGCCAAGCATGGCCTTTGTGCTGTTAAAGGTGGAATTGCTTCAGGATGCCTTGGTTAACAAAGGAAAACTAGCAGGAGGAGGCTTTTCCCATCTGGGAGGGAGCGTGGGAGGAAGTGTGGTGGGTGACTCACACAATGCCAGCCCAACAATTGCAGGAACTTGCTGGAGGAAATGACTAAAATAGCCACGTGGGGCAGCCCTGGAGAGCAGGCTTCAGATAAATAACCAGAACAAGAAAGATGAACTGCACTTGGTGAGGGAAAGCAAGCAGAGAGGGGGAGAGAGCAGGTCTCAGAAGAGGATGGTGGAGGAAACAGCTGCCATCCTCAGTGGCAAAGGACCCTCCATGGTGATGGCTGGGAGGTCAGCATCAGTGCCAAGAGTTGCAGAAGGACCCTGGACTTTCACAGATTCTCTAGGACAGGCATTGCAGTTTATCCTTGGTTCCTCTTGATCTGGACTAGGCAACAATTTAGATGTGCCCAAAAAAAAGCCTAGCAAAGGCTTTTTTCTCCCTCTTTCCCTTTTGGAAAAACATGGCCAGAGGCAGTTATATCAGCCTGACTGCACCAGGAGGAAAATATTTCCCATGTAACTGAGAAGAAAGGTGCAGCCCCCATCCTGCCCTGGCGCCATGGGCCTGGAGAGTCCAGCTCCATCACTGCATGTGCCTTGGCCTCAGCCTCAGGAGCACGAGTGGCTTTGTGCAAAGTACACAAGCCTTTGCATAGTTTATGTTAAAATGGGGGCTCTAATAATCAATCTCCCTGCAAAACAAGTAAACAGAGGGAGGTCACCGCACCAGCCTTTGTTTTCAGAGAGTTTTCCCTGTTGGCTATTATTGAGACGAATTTATTTCTTCATCATAGATATTTCCTATACAAAATATATAGTTTAAGAGCTTTGATTTCTCCACATGCAGTACTTGAAGCTGATTCCAAGTTTTATACAGTTAAACACTACCACATGCTTCAAGAACTCAGTTCAGCCTCCTCTATAAACTAGTGTAAATCAGAATAAGAATGTGAACTGCTTCTTGCCAAAATAGAGGGTGTGCCTCTTGCCCACGCTAAATTCCTTTCTTCATCTCCGCTCTGCTCACAGTTAACCTGCAGTGTAGCAGTCTGGCTTTATGTGACACTCGTTATGTCCCACACAGGAACACTGCAGCCTTCCAGTGACTCAGAGAAATGCAGACCAAAGATTAACAGTCCAAATCACCAAGTCAAGAAAGTCTTTTCAATCCTGGTTAATCCCTTCAGCATCCTGGTTACATTTGTTTGTCAAAACACATGAAATCTTGGGAAAAACGTAGGAAAGGGGAGGGAGGAAATCATCTGCACAACATACAGGACAGAGAGCCTCTGGAAATTCATCCAGTCCTTCTCCATCTCACTATCCTCAAGGCCATTTTAAGCACAGGGGTATCATTCATTACCATGACAGTCCAGTTCAGTCCCAGAGCACCAAATATCCTTGTCTTTGTGGGGAAACTACATGCTTCAGCATTTTCATGAGGGGAGGAAGCTGAGGGCTGGCGGGGGTCTCATTGCTGCTGAAGGCAGCCAGTCTGTTAAAAATCAGATTGAAGCAGAGCCCAGCTTGGCCTTTGGGTACTTGAAGATTTGTTTCTGAAGGATGCATGCTAGGGCTTCCAGGAGGGCAAGGAGGGAGAGTTAAAAATTCCACTGAAAGGGAGACTCCTGAGTAGCCTGGGGGTGACACAAAGACACGCCAACATGTGGGCAGCCAGGGGCTTAGACTGTGGCTTTATTTGGGTTGAGAACTTGCTGCAAAATTGTTGATGCTTTCCATGGTACTTGGCTGCCGCAGACAGTGAGAACACCATGCTCTGATGTGTAGTGCAAAGCTGTGTGATTTGCCTCCATCCAAACACCCCACAGACCCTGGTTAGCATCAGGACCAGGGCATAGGGAGCATGGCTGATGCTGAAAATCAAGTGAGTTTTTGGAAATCCTTCTTTTTCTTTGCTTCAGGTGAAGCTCTGCTGTTCAAGAATTTATAGCATAGGAGACCACACTTTCCCAGGACAAACACGAAACACAAACCCATTGGAAACAAGGTATCAGGAAAAAGGCTGTTTTTCAGGAGCATATTTTCCTCCTGCAGTGTCCAAGGGCTGTCAGGGGTCAGAGCCCTGTGCTGTGGTCCCTCGATGTTGGTGGCAGCTGTGAAGGCAAGAGTCGGCTTTCAGGGCTGATCATTGCCCTGCTGCACTCAGAAGATGATCCAGTAAGATTTCCAGACATTTGTCTAGATCCCAGTTTGGGTCTGGATACCACAATTTTGATCCACCGAGAAGTGGGATTGTTGCTGTTCTGTCCTCTGCAGAGGCCTGGAGCTTGTTCTTGCCCTGGACCAATGACAAGAAAAGCAAGCACCTTGAGAGGGAAGGAGGACGTGGATTGATTGATTTGATTTCAGTCTGTGCTGCTTGCACACACTGAGGGCTCTTTGCAGTGGTCTGAAAAATCCACTTGATTAGAAAATACAGAAACAATTAAGCACTTACTGCTGTTTACTTTTGCAATAGGAACAATTGATCTTTCTTCCTTCTGACTTCCACCTCTAACCCTAATTCCTTGCTCAGCCAAGCACAGTTCAGACAGAGGAAACAGTAAGAGAGATTAAGACTCGGGACTTCAGTTAGAAACATAAATCAGCTTTGAAATAGTCACATTTTTTGGCCTAACTAAAGGAAGTCATCTGTGCAAAACAGGCTATGGCCACTTTCTTTGTTATAGCTAGACATATGCCAGCTTCCTGGCTGCTGGAAAATACTTCTTTTTGTTGCATTTTTCATGACAGTGGGATCATGTAGCTGGCGATGCTTGAAGAGAATCTTAGATCAGGGGGAAGAAAGAGACAATATAAAGGCACTGCTATGGCAGTGGCTGATGGCATGGCCAGGCACAGAACCCCTTGGTGATACACAAAAAAGGAGCTGAGTGGAGGATTTAGTATAGGGTCCTGGTCTGTAAATGGAGCACATTGGAAAGAGCAAAAATGCCTTCTAATGTCTCCCCTGTTCCTTTGGGCCATTTATTTTCATGGCTTTATTCTGTATTTGCAGCAATGGGGATGACACATTTCCCAACACTCTGTTACAGGTGGATTTTCTGGAGTTTGTGACTTTCAGCTCATCCTTTGTTAGCTAGCAGGTGGGTCTTGGCATGTTCACAGACATAAGCTCATTACCACATCAGCAGAACCAGACCCTGTTCCAAGACCTGCCTGGGAGTCCCAGTGCCCTGTGCCCTGGGGCTGCACAGCTGCAGGCACAGCTAGCCCAGCATCTCACCTCACTTGCCAGCAGACAGCTACTACGCTTCTGAAAATGGGTAAGAAAAGTAAACTATTTGCTCTGCTTGAACATGTATTAAACAGATGCCACTTTCCACCTTTCAATTGTTGCCTTTTAACCCAAATCATGTCACTGATTTAGTTTATGCTACAGTCCTCGCAAAGAGTTGCATTGACTCAGCTGAAGAGGACTGTGAGAATGGCCATGATCTCTGCTGGAACAAAAAATTCACCACCAAGCTTTCACCTCATGAGTGACAAGACCAAGAGAGACCCCAGAACAGACTTTGGGATAATTATTTGTGTGTGAGAGGCAGTAATATATTTTCTTTTTCCAATGAAGTGAAGTTGCGATGTTATGATTTAAATACTTCAGGACTATAGCAATTGGAGGGGAAGTGCATTGGGGTATAAAACATATGAAACGTCTCATGGCAGAGAGTAGATGAAAAATGCACAGGAATAACAGAACTTGAGCTTCACATCTGTTCTTAAATAAGTAAAACACCTAAAACTCCACTGGACACTTTCTACTGACAAATCTAGATAGGCTGGACCTTATTTTAAAATTATTTTCTCTCTGTAATCAGCTATTGAAACTTCAAAGCAAAACATACTGTCCTTCACTTTGGTGTCCCACTGTCCTTTTGGTGCTTAGTGTCCTATGTGACACTGATGCTAGATGAGAGGCTATTGCTCTAAAAGGTCTCTTCCCTAAAGAGGGAGCATCTCCTGCAAACACAGTGCCTACACAGCTCAGTGGCTTTGAAGACAGGGAAATGCCACCTTTTTTTCTGAAGCCTGGAATACAACCACCTTCCTGCTGGCCATGTCACCGTGGCTGCTGCCGACTGAGCCTGAGGCTCTGTAAACAGAGCTCAAGGAGGAGGGATGCTGCCTGTGTGCTGCCAGCACTGACATCCCCTGCCGTGGGTTACCTCAGCCCGGACACCAGCGTGCTGACAGCGCTGCTTGGGTGCCTCTGCTCACCTTGCAGCAGCACGTGCTGTTCTCCAGGCACCTCTCTGGTAGCAGGAGCCTGCACAGGCATATGGCCTGTGCATGGTGTCCTTCACAAACTGCTCAAACACACATGGACTCTTTGATTTTGCAGCTCTTTGCAGGCCCCTACGTTTTTATTGCATTTACGAGTGGTGATGGTTTCCCACTAAGCTCCAGAAAAATGGTGTACGGTTATGGGTGTGATCATGGTTTGTGCTGTATCATTAGGTAAGCAAAGGGATTGCATAGGGGGAAGATTGGGGAGGGCAGAACCAGGAGGATGTGAATTACCAGGGGGCAGTTAGGCTCTGGCGGCATTTAAAGTCTGACACAGATCTGAAGAGAGATTGTTTCATGGAGTAAACACATTATGACCTAGTTCCTGGTGTAGGTGGGTAAGGTGTCCACTCTGACTTTCCCTCCCCTCCCCAAAGCAAATGACTGATATTCACATCTACTTGGAGAAATACAGATAAATGTACTAACATATATGTCTATAGATCCACATAAATATTCTGCTGGTCCAGGCATCTTCCAAAGTAATTCTTATTTCTCCCGTATGGTAGTGAGGATCTTCAGGGGAAAAAGCCTTCCAGAATAGGGTTGCAAGAAGCAGCACCATGTCTCTACCCTTCCATCTCCAATACTCACCATGGAAAAGGACAGCAGTCATGCCACTGTCACTGCTCATCAGCATTCCAGCACTGGAGAGCCACAAAGAGCACCAGAGTTTGCTCTAATAGTCTCTATCCATTGAGTGTGGTTGCAGTAAGTCAGATGTGATCAACCTCAGAGCACAAGCGATTGCTGCAGTGCTTCTCCTTTGTCACGTCAGAGGCAAAACAGAGGCTGTGTGGATCCAGTCTGTTCCTCTGGAAGCAGTGCCACAGAGCAGCCTGGCTCGTCATGGTGAGGCTCCTCCAGTAGCAAGCAGTTGCACAGTTAATTTGGTTTCTACCCCATCAGTGTCCTCCACAACAGTTTCTAGTGACTCATTTAAGAGGTGTTTTGCAGGATGCACCTTGCCAGGGGGATTAACCCACTGGGTTCTGTAGAAATCACTCATTGGTCATATGCAGATTAATAGAGAAGGACACCAGGTAATTAATTTTCTGTTACATGCAGAAAAAGAAAGTGCTTTATGGTATGCATCTCATTTTCTAACCAAGCCTATGGGTAGGATTTCCCTCCCTCCAAGTTAAAACTACATGCCCTAGAACATGGAATTGAAATCTTTTCAGAAGAGCCCAAATCTGACAGAGGCATGGGCTCGAAGTCAGAGACCATCAGTACTGTCTGTTTAGGGGTTCAGTGTGCCCATTGTGTACTTGGCTTTAGACATCTCGTTTATGCCAAATGCAACCTGCTCTGGGCTTGCAAGCATGATCTGGGTGTGCAGAAACAAGCTGGAGATGAAGCCTGGCTCTCCATGCTCACTGTCAACAGATCTCTCAGGATGGGAGTGTAAGCTGCTATATTTTTTCTCCTTTTTATTGTCCTGCAGTGTGGATAAGGTTTTGTTGGATAGATCTTCTCAGCTAATAGTGTCCAAATCCAACTGTCACACCATGGCTGAAACTACTGAATGATCTAGTCTCACTGAAAGAGCTAAGAAGAAAAAACGTGTCAGCATGGGGAAAAGAGGCAGGTTTTGGCATCCAGACCAGACAGGAAGATGGGTAGGAGGCTGGGGCCAAGGCAGGTTGCTGGGGTGACATGGGAACATACAGAAAGAAATGGAGCAGGGCTCATCATCCCTTCCACAAGGCAGCTGAGGGGCTCTGCAGATGGACAGGCAAAGGCCAGGCCAATATTTCTGAAAAGGCTGCAGTGGTGTATTAATGCAGAGAGTGTTCTTCTGCTTGAGGAGGCAAACATAAAAGACAGACAAGCACTTTGGAAAAAAACCCTGTCATTTCAGAGTCTGCCTGCTCTCTGAAAGCGTGAGGACCAGCATGCTTGACAGCAACCACCAGGAACTCTTCCCTGAGCCCGTCCAAGGCTTGTCAAGAGCACAATCAACTCAGGCCAGGCTCACAGTCGTGGGGCAGGTGGGCTGCCATGCCATGCTGTGCTATCCCATGCATACGGCTGCCAGGAGAGGGTCCCCAGGGAGAAGCTCCACAGCCTGCACCACCCCTGATGGACGTACAGTGCTTCTCTCAGCTGCCATTAGCACATTTTAACATCATTAATCTTTCAGGAAAATTCTGCAGTATTCTGAAGCACACTCTGGGTAGCAAGTTAAATTTGTATGTTTAAACAGTCTTTTCACCTTTTCACTGTGAAGATGCAGGAACAGTACCCCTTGCTGGGGATTTGATGATGTCAGCGCTGGGGATAGGATGAGGTAAATGGAAAATTTTCACCAGAGCTCGCTTCATCTGCAAAATGGAGCTGAAATTTTCAAGCATACACCACAAGGTTTTAAGCATGCAACTCTTGTGCCCCTCAGAGCAGTCAGTGTGAGTCCATGGTCATGCTGCACTGCCTATGTTCTCTCATATGTACTGAGAGAGGAGGAGGATTTAGAAATAAGGTGATGGAAGTGAGTGGGAGGAAAAGGGAGGAAAGGAAGGTAGATATAGAGGTTATAATCACATGAAAACCTGCTGTTGAGGTAATTTTTTTTTCTGGAGAATACTGTAGAACTGAACAGGTAGAAAAACTCTTCATGCTGTGAGCACTGCAGAGAATTAAGACAAAATTGCATCCTTACTATGGTGCTACAACTACCCTGAGATCAGAGCAAGAAAGACTTTCTTTCAGTGGTCATGTTAGGGAACACTTAAACTGGACATATGCAGGCCCATGAGACTTCACAGGATGTACCCATGAGTGCTGAGGGGCTGGCCAATGTCACTGCAAGGTCACTCTGTAATCTCAGTCATCAGGAGAGATACCTAAGACTGGAAGAAAGAAAATACTCCTCCTCTTTCTGGAGAGCCAGCAATCAGATCTGGGAAACTTTGGCAAAGAAGAACAATTGTATCATGGGCTGCATGAGACAGAGTTTTGCCAGCAGGTCCCTGCTTGCACCTGGAGTGCTGTGTCCAGTTCAGGGTCCTCAGTACGAGAGGGACATGGACATACTGGAGAGAGTCCAATGAAGAATCATGAAGTTGGTGGCAGGACTGGACCCCTCTCTTATAGAGGGACAAGTTGAGAGAGCTGAGGCTGTTCAGCCNGATCATGAAGTTGGTGACAGGACTGGACCCCTCTCGAGGCTGTTCAGCCTGGAGAAGACTCAGGGAGGATCTCACCTTTATGTATAAACACCTGGTGAAAGGGTTGACAGGAGATGGAGTAAAGTTTTTTCAGTGGTGCCCAGTGACAGGACAAGAGGCAATGAGCAGAAGCTGAAACACAAGAAATTCTATTTAAACACAAGAAAAACATGCTCTACTGTGAGGGTGGTCAAGCACTGCAGCAGGCTGCCCAGAGACGTAAATGGAAAAAATTGCCTCCATCCTTGCAGACATTCAACATCAACTGGACATGGCCCTGGACAGTCTGTTCAAGCTGACCTGCTTTAAGCAGGAGGTTAGATGAGATGATCTTCAGAGGTCCCCACTGGTCTTATCCAGCCTTATCAGTTTGTGATTCCAATGTTACCTGGCTTCAATTTGTTATGATTTTTATCTCTTCACTTTTTTAGTGAATGACAATTTTTGTTGGTAAGAAGCATCTGATATACCAGACTTTGTCAGCTCTCAGACCAAACAGAAAAGTCAACAACTCTTCACAAAGACTAAACACTGCAGCTACTACATGTACCCAACAGGTCTTGAAAGAATTACTCGGGAATAATGAGAAATTTGTAGGAAAGTGTCCAGGAACAAATGGTAATGTTATTCTGGTTCATGCTAACAGGACTGTGAAAAACCTTCTGGGAAGACTCTTTTTCAAATTCAGTTTTAAAGAAATCCGTGGAGGGATGGGAAATGTTTCCCAGTTCACCTGGGATGTCAGCAAAGCCCTTTCTAATCGATGGCCTCATGCTCCAGCCTCAGGAGAGAAATCCAAGCAGGCTGGTTCAGAGCTTGCAAGGAGTGCTGTGGTGTCTTTGATGTGTTCTCCTGCAGAAGCAGCTATTTCATGTTAAAAATATGTATTTTTAGCACAGCAGCTTGCAGCCTCATGCTGAGAGAAAGAAGCTGAGCCAAGGGAGGAAGGGCTGATGCCGCAAGGTCTGTGGCAGGCAGAACAGATGCATAATTTCATGCTGAAAGAAATCACCTCCTTATACAAGCTGCCTCCTTTATCCCTCCCACTACTATTGGTGGCATTTGTCTTCCTGGAAAGCAAGCCTACCACACAGAAAAAGTAATTTATCTTATCTTTTTAGGAGATGTTTTTCTGGCAGAGCCAGAGATCTTCTTTGCTTTTCATAGTTTTCTAAGCACTTGCAGCGGAATGTTTCTAAACACCCTCGAGTAGAGCCCATCAGTGCAGTCATTGCACGGCTGGGAGCACATGCCTGGTGGGGAGAAGTGCTCAGCTTTGTCAGCCCCTTGCACCTCTGCTGGTGCAGGGCCATGTACCCTGAGAGCAGGACAACCTGCACCCTGTGGTGCCACGTGGAACTCCACAGAGCAGCGACGAGGAGTCTCGGCTGTGGTTCAGCTAAGCAGTAAATGTTTTTTGACAAGGAACAGCAGTGTGAAGTTTATTCTTCTGTGCTGCACTGAAGTCATCCAAAATTGTGATCTGTAGCACCACCCCACCCACTGAGCTGCTACTCCTGGGAGCAGACCACCCAAACTCTCTCTCTCAGTGCATTACAAGCTACTGCAAGGCCATGTTCATATTGTCCCTACACACTATGGGATGGAGAGCTTTCCAACAGACTATTTGCCATCACCAAGTACTCGTTATGTTTAAACTCCATGCAGATAAAAGTTTTTTTTCGATTAATGCTGGGGATAAACTCAAAATCAAAACAGGAGAGGGTGTTTTTCTGCCTTCTGACTGTCAGCATCTGCCCTTTTGTTGAGGAGAGACAACATTTATCCAGAATGTGGACTTAGCACCAGAAAGGTGAAAGCTGTCCAGCAGTGACTAAGCTGGCAGGTGAGAGAGAAAGTATACAGAAAGCAGGAATTATTTGTCTCAATAAAGAGCCTACCCAGGGCTGTTTCCAGCACAAGGGAGAGAGGAAAGTAAGTTTCAGAGGTAGGTCTGAGCAGGACAGAAGAGGAGGGACAGTACACAGCCCAGCCCCAACTTATGCAATTTTAACATGACAAAAAGTGTGAATCAAAAGGCAGAGAAGAACAAGAGGTCACAAGGCAGTACCTACCCTGGGCTACAGCTGGGCACTGGAGTTCCAAGGCGAGCTGCAGAGGACTCACAGTGGGTTGCTCTGTCTCCAGCTGCAGAGGAAGCTGTGGATGCACCCCACTGTCTGGTGTATCCCTACCTCCCTGCCAGCCTCGCAGAAAGTGAGTGGTGAGTATGCAGGGGTGGTGGGGGCTGGCATTGGCCAGCTGCCAGCTGAGGCTGGGGGACAAAAGGTGATGGGGGGCAGCCAACTTGCTGGAGTGGGAGCTCACTCGGGCACACACCACACAGGGTACAGATGCAGCAGCTGCTTGCAAGGGCACAGCACCTGTGGCAGAGCAGCTACAGCACAGGGAGAGAGCAAACCACTGAGAACTCCAGAGATCTCTGCCCAGGGGAAATGGGGCTCCAGCTTGTAATGCACTGGCATTTCAGATGGGTGATGGATAAAAGGCCTGTATTTACCCAAAGTGAAGCTAATTGCTTACAAATATTAAGCTTCATAGTTATACACCACACAAACCGTCCCAAGTACCACATATCAAAAAAGTGTCACTCTGAAAGGTAGAGGGGTTTCTCTTGCAGACTTTCCCATTCAAGAAACAACCATTCTCCATGACAGAAAAAGCTGTCCTGTTTCGAATTTAAGTGGATGATGAGAAAGTTTACTCACTGCCACCTGTTTTGTATTCCAGGTGCTCATAGCAAACTGGTTCTTACCCGAAGTCCATCAGCAGTGCCTGCTTTCAGGTTTGATGCACTACAGAGCCACTCACGTGCTGACAGCAACCATTTGCCTGCCTTTGCTCTCTGGTTGTAAAACAAAAGTGAAATTTCTTCAAGCTGTGTAAATGCCTTAAAAGGGAGAAAACAGAATTAACACAGTTTTCATGCTGTCCGTGTAGAAAAGGACTTCTCTCTCCGGTGTTATATCAAGAGAAAATGTGCTGTGCATTGTATCTCTGACAGGGTTGAGTGGCACAGAATCACTCCCATGGACATTGCAGGCAAAATAGGCAAAGGAGGGAATTGGGTGTTTTCCATGTTAACAGATTTACTGACTTCTCACAGCTGGAATTTCCATTTCCAGGAAGAAATAGGGCACTTTGGCCAAAGTTTCAGAGCTGGAACAAAACCCAGGAGTGTCACAGCAATTGGGGTTTCCTCTCTCCCTTTTTGGAAGGTTGGGGGTTATTTTCTCTGCCAACAGAAAGCAGAGCAGTCATCACTCCCATCCCTAGGGACTTCAGATGATCTAGGGAATGCAGCTTCCCAGGGAATCCTCGAGGAGAGGCAGTGGGGGAGGATGCTGTGTCTCTGTGACACACATGTACCCTAAAACTTCCCCAGTCAGAGCTGCAGCTTGTTCAAGCATCGAAGCACAATTACTCCCAACCCCCTAATCATGCTGGATGAGGATACATCATATTTCCAGGTTACCTCTTCTACAGCTCGAGAAGCGAAAGCTGCAAGGTCCGTGTGACTGCTCAAGGAGGACTCCTTCACACGGGGGGATTTCCGAGAGTGCAGCTCCTGAGCCCAACGCTGCTCGCAGCTCTCTGCGTCACGGGAGGCTGTGTGGGCATCAGGCGTCCTACAGCCGTGGTGGGGGCGGCTGCCTTAGGAATAAAGCCCACGTCAGTCTTTTTCTGATTAAAACATAAAGAGAACATAAGTTATTAGAAACTGGTCTGGTATTTACTGCCGGCAGGCTGCACGAGCTCAAAAAAGCGGAAGAAACCCAAGTTTGTAGCTTCCTGTGCTCATTAAGGAGGCAGAGGAGCAGGGAACACGGGCTGTGTCCGGGACACTTTTACAGCCCCTCTTCCAGGGGCCATCACTGCACGGCGGTGCAGGAACAGGGACAAGGGCAGGGCAGCTCCCTCGGCAGCAGCCGCCGCTGAAAGGGTGCCAAGCTCAAGCTAAAAGCTGTATGAGACTCAGCTGAAGAGTGTGCAAACCTCAGCTTGAAAGGGTGCAAGAACAAGGCTGCTGCCTTCCAACACCTACAGCCACAAGTGGCTCATGAAGGTGCAACACAAATTTCCTCCAGAGGCATGGGAAAATCTAAAGTTTCCAATGTTTTTTTTGTCTTAGCCTGTGCTATGCCAACAGAGAATGTGCATTTTGCTGATGACAAGTTTCACTCGAGGATGAAGTGGTATAGCCACAGTCACTCTCTAGTAGTGCTAGAATTGCATGGAGTTAGACTACAGCAGAATTTAGTATTTTTATTTTTTACTGATTGTGGGAGAATTCCCCTACTCTACCTCCACTGATTAACTATGCAAAAAAAATCTTTTATGTAGATGTGTATAAAATGCCTCAGAACTGTGAGAGTGGAATGAGAAAACTTTGATGACCAGCTAAGAAATCCAGCTTTGAACAATGTGGGAAATTTGAGCATCTTCTGAGCTTCACCCTTAGTGCCAAAGGAGAAAGTCAAGGAGGACACCATTTCTCTTAATTTTTATAGTAATCTGATCAAACCCAGCACTTCTTAAAAGTAGCTTTATTTAGATTAGAGCATTAAATAAATGCATATAAAAATAGCCTAATATAACAGCAACTATTACTCCATCCAAACCTAAATACAATCTTTAAGCCTGGTAGTCAAAGTGCATGTGATAAAGATTTAGCAAAAGATGTTTTTTCATCCTATTTTGCTACTTCTTATTCTGGCTTTAGACATATTTAAATGGAAAGATTAGAGAGTAGCACATGACCTATAGTCCTTTTTTTTTCTGCTTATTTCAGCAACAAACTGTAATTGCAGTGTTAAAGAAGGTTATAATAACTCATTTAATTAAAAATATCACCATTATTTAAACATTTTAAATAGTCATCCTATGCTTTTATCACAGCAACAACTGAGCTATTTGTTGGATCAGTTGGATCAAGTTTCCAGACAACTTCCCGTTCTTCCAGATATACACTGGCTCATTTACAGGAACAAAGACTGAACTGGAACGGACAACTGGCTCACCAGACCTACTGGCCATTCATCACAGCATGATGCTTCAGCAGAGGACATGCTCCGTTTCCTCTTCCCAGCATAAACTACTCTGTAATTGAGTTTTTTAGTGAATTTTCAAAGTTGCTGAAAAGATTTGGGACTCAACACTGGAGCTCTTTGAAAACTCAAGTTCATTTACATACAGATGCTTCTCTGTATCAGAATGTGGTGCTCTGCTCTGTGTTGGCATGCATTTCACATAAGAGTGCAGTAGCAGAAATCAAGATCCCCTCCCATAATTATTCTTTATGTCTTTCTTCATAATCAAGAACAATCAAGATCCTCAGCTAGGGACTGCTGTTAAAAGGCATTAAGCTACATGTACTTCTACAAACACTGTCTAGAGCTTCAGCCCTCCTAGAAGAGAAATCTCACCTTTGGGCAGATAAACAGAACTTCCCTTTTGGGTTGTTTTTTATTTTAAAATAAACCTCACTAGAAAAAAAAAAAAAAAATAGATTCAATCAAATTCTTTTGATGAGGCTGAAATAAAAACATCAGTTACCACCCACTTCCCTTCTGAACTGTGTTGCAATTTCAAATCATTGCACATATTGTTATTTCAAACTTCTTATCACCTGATTGGGTATCTTTCCTGTATGAGACAGATTTTCATAAGATAATCATCAGAACCCCAGTGAAAGTAATTGCTATAAATGCTTAGGACTGATAGAAGGAGGAGAACAGTCTCATAGAAGTCCACATTGAGCTAATAAACATGCCAAGACAAAGTATGATCACAGACAACATTATGTCCAGCCACCAGGATTTATTTCCTTCTTTCAAGAAGAAAGCAAAAAAGTACATGGTCTGATCTCTGATCTTGGAACACTGCCTCCAACTGCTTCAAAAATCTATTCAGCTCTCAAGACATGTGACAAAGAGAGAATATTTTTCCTTGAATGTGTGTGGTGTGGAACCTAAAAAAAGTATGGTTTTGGCTGTAATGTTTGAGCAATATATTTGAGCAATGCTGTAAGGTATTTAACATTTCTCCCACTGGTATGAGAAGAAGCTGACAGTTAACTTAAAGGAGATGCATCATTTGGGAAAGAGTTGTTCTCCCTAAAATAGGAAGATGCCTCAGCTTCTCCCAGCTATAGAGCAGAATTAGCAGTAATGCTGCTGTTTATGTAGATGATGGACACAGAGGATCAGAGGGACAAACCTGGAAGTGAGAACATGAGGTGTTTGCACAGACATAAGCCAGGGGACATGCCTGGTCCAAAGAGTGTATGACACCATCCAAACATACCAAACAAAAGCAGTCCCAGGGCCCTCCATTGGACCACTCATATAGGGAAAGAGAGAAAAGCTTTGTTCTTCATCTTCAATAACCAGAAGCTTTCCTGGAAGGAAGAGACATTGGAGAGAGCTGGTAGACTCCCATAAAAAGACATCAATATTTTCATGCATGATGCGCAACGGGGCATGCAGCAAACTGTTATAATGTGTTACAAAAAATTACATTCCCAAAGCCAATTTTGACTGAGCAAGCAAAACCCAAACTGACTGCTGCACAAGTTTCTGAAGCACAGACATTAAAAGGCACAAGGCTGCAAAAAAGGTCCTGAGCTAACCAAGTTAACTGCCAATTTTCTCTGATTTTTAAGTACATCATATACATGTACATCAGCTACTACAAGGAACTCATATTGGAATAGCAAGACTGAGTATTTCTAAGGGCCTTCTCCTTGGCACAGAGACAAACTTTAATTGCAGAGATTGGGTTAAGAGTAAATGAGCTGTTTAATGTGAAAAATTAAACCTCCTCATATATAGACAATGTCCAGCTCTGCCAGCTAGACAGCAAGTATTTGACAGCAAACTGTTCATAGCCTACTTCCATCAACAGAACAATTTAAGTTATATCAGAATAGGTTTTTTGCTGTCATGCTTCCCATTCCCAGACATCTTTGTAAAGTCTGCAAGCAGAGATGCCAACATATCCCATTCTGACCTACATAGCAAACAATTGGACTTGTGTTCCTGCTATGTTATCACCAAAATGAATCATTGTCATGTCTCCTCAAAGGCCTGGCAAGATGGAGACTTTTCTGCTGGGAAGTGTCAGCTGAATCTTGCACCTACAGCTCTCATGACACCAACTACATACTTTGTGTTTATCACAGAAAAGAAAAACATCCAGGAGAAAAAGGCTCAGCTTTGAATTTTGGTCTTTGCCAGTAAAAACATGGGAACAAGTAAAGCACAGCTCTGAAAGCTCTAGCTTATTAGACTCCAGGGACAACAAAAACAAACAAAAAAAATTTCATCAATCTTTTTTGAAAAACAGAATAAAGATGCTAGATAAAAATGTGTGCACACACCCCCAAACCCATAAATTGCACAAATCTGAGGAACAGAAATGGCCATGCTACAGTATCATCGCTCACTATTTCGGCATTTGAGAAGAAATTTAGACATATGTCCTGCTGTTACTGGAGTAAGGAGGAAAAATGTCTTGCTAGGAATGGGGTATGAAGATGGCAAACCCTTCTTTGCATTCATTCTCAGGCTTCAGAAGTTCCTAGGTCAGCTTGGCAATTAAAGGCCCCACTGACTTAGAAAGATTAACTCCAGGGGAAGTCATCCCTACCAGGAGTGAGCAGCTGGTAGTGGTTAATATTTATGGTCTTCTGCTGCAATGGTGGGTAGGATCTAAAAAAGTGTAGGAGATTTGGACTAGGTGTCTTTGAATCAAGCCTGCATTAACCTATGTGATCTGAAGCTTCTCTCTTACCAGCATTTGGAGCATAAAATCCTATCACTTATGCCTAACTGCCACATACTTGTAACCCTATACATGTGGGATAAAATTAAATCAAGACAAACAGAGATTCCTGTATTCCCCCTCTATAATTTATAAGAATAAAAAGCAAGTTTTTTGCCAGGGCAGGGTTCAGGAACTTTAGATATCTAGCTAGAAAAAAATTCTTCTCTTCCCATTAAGAGATATCTCAAAGTTTGTCAGACATCCAGAGTGTTATTTCTGCTCTCTTCATTAGAAACCATATCTTGTAAGTGACAGAGACATACTCTTCACAGACCAGCATTTACTTAAACAAATTATTAATCATAAAGTGATTCTGGAAGGCAAGAAGCACTCCATCTCCAACCATGACTTGACAGCATTTGGTTTGACCTTTGTTCTGTTTGGAAAATCCCCTAAGTTAAAAATGTCTGTTGGGTGAGTTGAAGCTGGCTAACAATGAGATTGGCTTTTTCAGGGGTTTGTTTTCTTACTTCTTTGGTGAGCTCTGTAAACTGGAGCATTTAGAGACCAACCATTCAAAACCATTGCTTTTTGAAATGCATCCTCATTTCAGTAATCTCTGCCTGCATCTGAGGAAGGAAAGCACCAGATATGTTATTCTTTATCTTATCAAAGACTTCAACAGCACAACGGAACAGTAACTTACTGAACAAATACAGAGGGCATGTTTTACTTTATTATTTATCTCATAGAAGAAATATAAAATCAATTGCTGCAACACAGTTCAAAGATTGAAAATATTGTCTACAGTAAAAAGGAGGACTCAAATCGTAACAGCCTTAGTGGCAGAAGTGTGAAAGTCTGTTGCTAACTGTAAGCATTTGCATTCTTAGACAACTGAAAATTATAATATTCCAGATTCATAAACCCACTGCAATGCAAACCTTCTTAAACATGGGGTTTAGAGCAGAACTATAATCACTAAGGTCTTTAATGTCTCGACAAAACAGATCACGGTCATTTCAAAGACCTTACTTTGCAAACTCAGATATCAAGCAATTATAGCAAACCCTCTTTTGCTTGGTGTCCAAAGATAATTTTCAAAATGAAGAACTAGGAATCACCTAAAGATTCACAGAAAAATTCTATATATTTTGTTTTTGGAGTAAAAATATCTCTGAATCTCATTTCAAGATGGAGTTGGTAATGCTTCTTTTTATCTACTGCAATGGCTAAGTACTCACGCTCTCAAGTATTGGATACTGCAGTTTCCATTCTGTATGCTCTCTGAAATCTTATCCCTCTGTAAAAGTAGTGCACCAACGGACTACAGAAAATTAAGGCAGCAAAACTGGTTCAAAGAGACAAGGCAGTGATAGTTGTTATTGCCAGATCATTACATGTGTTATTTTCCCTTATATAATTACTTTTGATAATTAATCTAATAGTAAGTACCATTTATCTGATTACCTGAAATAAGAAGCCTCTATATATTCTCCCAGTTCTTTCTCTCGTCCTGAAAATCTCTAGAAATAGCTTCTAGAGAAGGGATTTAGAAAACCAAACTTAAGATAGAAATATTCAGAAAGAACGTAACTACCACAGCTCTTCACCCCAACAATCAAACTTCTAACATGTTTACCTTTTCACTGCAGGAAAGCAAGGTCTTTCCTCTGTCCAACATGAGAAAAAGCAATACAGAATTATGGAAATTGTTCCATCTTGTGGAGTCAGCACCACAAATGCCTTAGTAATTTGTGGGGCTTTTACCTCTCCTGTTGGGCTGTGAGCATAATACCTACAAGACATATTCTGGGAGTTGTTCCATGCAAAATTCCTGCACAGGGCTGCACTGTTTACATTGACTACAAATCTGTATGCACAAGAGACCTCAGTATGGGAACAAAAACCTATCTCTGAAGTCATTCTGTGAAACAAATTGAACATGGTTTTCCCCATAACAACAAGGGAAAACAGAAATAATCCTGAAGGGTACAGCACCTCTCAAAAATTTGCAGGGAACTTCTGCTTTCTAATACAACAGACTGTGTTAAACAAGTCTCTACTAAATAGACTTCCCAAAAATACATGTTCAATAAAAGTGAGACCCATCAAATCCAGCTGATTGATCCTTCTATGAGCCATGGGAAATGCAGTATGGAGAGTCAGTCTACACAAGAAATGAAGTAGTAAAAAAATTACATTGCAATGTGAGAACAACCTTTTGAAAACTACCTGTTTCTTGAATGTAGCTGTATTCACTACTCCTTCACAAAATACATGGGGAAGTCAAAGACTATTTTTTTACAGATCAGATCAGAAAGATATGATGAAAAGACAATGGGGAGGGTGAAAAGAAGCACGGAGGTCCTGCAAAGAAAGCAAACCAAACCTCTGCTTAAAGAAAATATGAGAAACAGGTCTGCAAAAGCAGTGGATCAAGACTCAACTAAGAGGATTTATGGAGAAGGAGATTTTATCTCCAGGCACAGGTTAGCCTCATATAAATCCTAACCCTTGTTTTAAACAAACTGACCCCAAATTACCCATGATGTTTAGAAGAATTTTGTACTAGAAGAGAACCTTGGTGGTAATTTTGTGATAAGCATTTGGAAGTGGGCTTTCCAGTGAACAGGATGATTTAACTTCGAAAAACTTCCTAATTGTTGATCATCATATCTCCAAAGCAGCCCAGGCTGGAAATCTTAAACTTGCTCCAGTTGAATGTGGCACAGACCTTTAACTAGTTTGTTTGCAAAATTATTTAAATAGAGGCTCTTTGTCTACCTTTTCTTCTTCCAAAAGTACAAAATTTTGTTAAGCAAAACACAGCCTGTATTCTGGAGAGTATAAAAAAAATTTGAACTTGCAAATTTGTTTCTATGAGGGAAGACTTGCTGTTCTAAGAACTCAATTCCTCAATGACCAGAGACCCAGCACAAGCACGGAGCACAGCCAGGTTGCAGCTGAGAGTCTGACAGCTGCAGACTCAGGAGTGACACAGCACCACAAATGTGTCAGATCCAAGTGGGACAGGTTCTGCTGGGCAGCAACATCCTGTACCACACTACTGCACTTGTGGAAACAACAAGGTCCCAGAGACACAGCACGGTGCCCTACGATGATTCTGCACCTGCATCACTATCTCTGCATGGTGGTGTGTTTTCTGGGGCTTTTCTGCCAGTACAATATACCAGTCTGGTACTCACATCCTCTTATTTTCCTGCAGAGCCTTTTAGAAATTAATTTTTAGCCAGGATTTGAGTGTCACGAGAACTTTGAAAGCTGGATATGCACTGTTGCCATACCAAAGCAATCAGCTAGAACAGTAAGGAGGACAACCATAACCCTCAGTTATACCAGGCAGCTTGTGGACATGGATTGAGAGAAAAGGATACAGGGTGACAGGAACAAAAGGGACCTTGAGAATAATAAAACCTTATGAACAGGTACCCACTTAAAATGTCCAGATACAAATGTATGGCAGCCTAGAGCTCTTTGTGCTGTTACTACAACACTGTTGGAGTAACAGCAATGGTAGGAGGGTTTGCATGTGATGGGAGCACTGTGATGGATGGATACGAGTTCCTCTGGAAAGACAGGGAAAGAAGGGAAGACTCAGGGCTGTCTATGTAAAGGAACAGCTTGAACACTTGTAGTGGACAGCTGTCTGATTGAGAGCATGTGTCAAGATCAGAAAAGAAGCCAGTAAGAGTGACAAGGATGGGGCAACGTATTTCAGCCCAGCCCACTATGGTGATGGGGACAGTCAAGCACTAGAACAGGCTGTGCAGTTTCCATCATTGGAGATTTTCAAGGCCTGGCTAGATAAACAGTCCTGGTCTAATCTCACAGCCAATACCACTTAAAAAGGCAACCGGACTAGGTTCAGAGTCCTCTCACAACCTCAAATATACTGTGATTCCAAGTCTAAAGAACAGAATCTGAGACAGGAACTGTAATTTTGAAACCGAGGCAGAGGAATAGAGCATCTGCTACCAGGCAATAAACCTCTTTCATGACTGTGTCTTCACAAGCATGGCACTAGGATGCTGACTCACGAGTCACCTGTAGGCCAAGGCTGCAGATTCCCAGGGACTTACAGAGGAATGATGGAACAGTGGCAGTTGCAGCAGAACCTGCAACACTTGTGAACATCAAACATCTAGGGAAATAAAAGTTAACTTTGAAGTTAATATCCCAAAGCACATTTTCTCAGGATAAGGAACTTATGAAGGTTTTCAGCTTCCCTAACCATTTAAGAGCCAGGAAATGTGAGACTTGCACTAGAAAGTATTCCCAGCAAGGAAAAGGGGCAGAGGGACAAAACTTTAATTCACTGGTGTTCTTCATCTGTGACCACCCTAACAGCCCCACCATAAAATACAGCAGACCAGCATCAAGTTTGAGAAGTAACTAAAACTTACTGCCTTGCTCTTGCAGAGATTTTGTTTACATGTTTCTGGAGTATATGAATGAGCTCTCAAATCTAGATTATAATCATTGTCCTTTCTTGACATATATCCAGCTTTTGTTTTCAGTGACAGAACCACACTGATGGTTTCTAAGTATCTTTAGTGTATGACTGCTCCCCTCAAGAAATGATAATCATAGCATCTCTCTTGATTTGATAAATACACCCCCTCAAGTCTTGGTTCTCTTCCCACAGGTGGCTTCAGCTTCACTCAACTCTTCTCCAGACACAGCTCATACTTTAGGGAAGCTCATGGTCAGCCCTCCACCTCCAGCTACAGCCTCCTCTAGGAAAGCTGCCTGCTGGGCTTATTTACATCAATGAGAGCTGATCCTTGAAGCCTCTAGGCTTCAACTCCCTGGTCACCAGGCCCCTTGACCTGTAGATACTGGGAAAAATAACCTGTGCATTTGGCTTCTTTCTCCTCTTCTCAGAAACTGGCCTGCAGCCATGACAAGGGTTCAGAACTATTCCCAAAAGGGACAGGCAGTCTAAATAGAAAAGTGATGCTGAAAGGTGCTGCATGTACAGTGACCATGTTCTGCCCTGCCTTTTAAAGAATTCTAAGCAGCTTGAACTTCTATAACCATTTACAAATGAAGCCTGTGCTTCAGCATGGCTCAACCATACAACCAAAATACAAAATTCATTGTTATTTGTCTACAAGTGTTCTGTATCTATGTGTCAAAATTCATATAAAATCTTTCCTATGTCAGTGGATCACTGTGAATATAATGCAAGTAGGTACACACTGCTACAGTTCTGCTGCATGCTTCTGTCCCTGGCAACCCATATTCCTATTATTACACTATTATCCATTTGGTTAGTCTAAAAAAAAGAAAATTCAAAAGTACCCGAGTGCTACCCTAATCTTCAAAAAGCTACATAGTCAATTCCTGGGTAAACAGCAGAAAATGTACCTATAGGTCCTATAAAGATTACAGTAGCAGTAGATTCCTTATAGCATCTGTGTCAAGCTTGCTATCAAAGGCTTAAGGTTTGCACCAATAGCAAGTTACAATAAACTTCATAGCAACCTCCAAAAAGAAGTTCTAATATCAGGTAGAAAATTAAATTTCAAATTCAAAGCTCAATCTTGAAGAAGTTAATATGAGAATTAATTTCAGCAACCAAGATAATGACTATATGAGTCATTTAAGAAAATATTTATGAATCAGAAATGGACAACAATATAAGTATTACTTTAAACTCTGAATAAACTGTTATGGAATTGACCTGAAGGCCAACCCTTTATTTTGCCAACTGCTAGACGATACTTTTCCTTGCCCAGTTTTTACAAGTATTTGGAAGTATGAATTATTGCCCACAGTATTTCCAATAAATAATATATCAGAGAAAAAACACACTCACAAATTGTTCTGATCAAACCATCAGAAAAATGTCTACACAAATCATATACCATTGCAATATTAAAGAATCTAAAAGTACTGAAAATGAAACCGCAATCATAAAGATTGATGTTGCATGTATATGGTTATCTCTGAATACAGTAATTTCCTTTACAGAATTTCTGTGAATAAAGAAAACACTCTGTGGAATTGTTAACAGTGCTACCATTTAATCTTGATGCATGAGTGGCTCTCAAACTGGGCAAGTGAAATACTCACAAGTGTACTTTTAGATTTGATATTTGCCTGCTCTCCGTTTCAAATTTCCTTCCTTCTGTCCCCTCTCCTCCTTCCTCTGGAAAGACCTTTTTTGTGGCAAATGTAAAGAGCACTCGATGTTTTAAGTAATTGAAAAGCATTGACTCTGCTGGCCCAACTGATATGGAAGGGGACAGTCACTGTTCTGCTGAATATCTGAAAACCTGGGCAAGACTGAGAACAGGACTCCAGCATGATTCTCTGGATCTCTGCATTGGACAGATCCCTCTGCAGGAATGCTTTGATGTCACCTAGTAGGCAGCAGCTCTGAGGAGAGTGATGAAGCAAGAAGGACATACAAGAATCCCTGCCTGAACCTGAAATACAGGTTTAAAGTGAAGCTGAAGGCAAAATAAGAAACAAGTGTGGGTGGGGACCAGTCTTGGGTAGAGAAAACAAAGGAGAGTTGACTAAAGACATTTGAAATCAGGTGGTAAACACAAGAGCAAACCCACTTTTCCAACACAAAACAGTGGCACTCCACTTGGAGAGCTGTAGTGGTGCAATGGTTTAAGAAACTGCACACCCTACTATCTAATTCCATTCTCTTTATTTTGTCTTGGCACTATCAAATGAATGGAAAACAACTGCAAAAACAGATACGTGCACTTCAGTTTTACTGGTTTCCAAAACACAACCAGATTGGAAACAATGGTTCCAACACATTTATCTTCTTTCAGACTGTGGTTTCATGGAAAGGTGGTTGTTTCTCGAGCTTTTAATTAGCATATCATTTCTATGCTAGCCAAGAGAGTCCCCAAAGGCTTTTTCCCATACTGCTCCTGTCAGCCTTTTTTACAGAAGAGTGCCGAGCTGAAGGCTACTTCCAAAATGCGTCTGTAAAACCTACATTTGAATACTCTTCATTCATAAAACAGATGGAAAAGTGAGGAGTAAGGAGGAGAAAAATGTACAGAAAGAAAGCAGACCTGTACAAAAATTATTACGATGAAAAACAAAGATTGCTTGATTTTCTATTCCCCATAATAGAAATATTAGAAGTAATGTTCTTTGGACTGTGTGTCACATTCAATTCCTAAAACAGAATATTAGCTACTGTGTTTCTGTGCTTGAAGTCATTTTCCCACTGCTTTTTGTTGACTGTTTGCATCATTTAACCTTAAAGAGTCCAAGAGGCTTCTGATTGTTTCACTTCCTATTCCTTTCATCCTATTCTTCATCCTGCTGGAGTTACTTTTTTCCAAATGGTATCAGTAGTGCTGCCAGTCCCCAAGGTTCTTTACTGATCATTTGCTGAGTTTTATCTTCCTTCTGTAAAATCCAGGCACTTTCTCTGGCCATAGCTACAAATTTCTCCAGCTGTGGCTGATTAACATTCTTGCTGATATTAAGGTCTTGTTCAAAGGGATTCCAGATATAGAGAGGAGACGACTCAGGCTTATTTACTTCCTTTCCCTGCAGAGAGTATAAAGAAAAAGCCAAAGTTGCATATGTGCATTATAGGCTGAGCAAATAACAAATCACTTGAGTTACTGAATTAGCATTAAAGGTGTTTTGACCTACTAGAGAACATTTTGCAAAACATCCAGTCATTATTAATCAAGTTAGTTTTCCTGTATGATTCGTGTTCTCTGAATCCTCTCAGCAGTGCTTTACTTTGCCACATTAAACTTAAGATTTTCTTCAAGGTCAAGAACACACAACTACAGTTAAACTTGTGTTTTTGGCCATTCTCCCATCTGCTTTCCAACAGACCTCACTCACTGCAACCTCCTAATCCTAATCTCCACTTGTGTATGAGCCACATCAGTGTGTCATATTAACCTGCATAGTCCAGTTTGATAAAATATTGCAAGCCCTTAAACTGTTCAAACTATTCCTCCCACAGGGTTCAGAGAGCTCACAGTGCTCTGTGAGCTCTTGTTCATAAACTGAACAAGACTGCTGCCTTGGCTGAAATTCCTCTCACTTTAGTCTGTCTTTTAACCATAGTGCTATTCAGGTCATGGTCCACTATTCAGCACCTGGCATAGCACAACACAAATAGCTGACCACTGCGTAGTTTGCTATTTAAATGCACTTCCATCTCAGTGCTTATCACTGTTTCTTAGCTGACCTGTTCTGTACAGCAGAATCTCTCCAAGCCTTTCCACCTCAAGCTCTAGCAGGAATCCACCAGCGACTGCTGGTCCAGAAGTGCCTATGTACACAGTACATACTCTTGTACTAGAGCCAAGAGGACTGTCAGAAAAACATCAGCACCACAGATACCTCCCCTGACTAGCTCAGGCTCCAAATGTGGTTTTACTTGCATTTTTAAGGGTTAATAGCAAACAGAAGTTCTCCACCTAAACAAATCAGCTTTTAGGATCAACCTACAAAAAACCCTATTATGCTAGTGACCCATAATGCCCAAATAGGAAACAGAACACAATTGAGTATCCACACAGCAACATGGCACTGAAACCCCCATTCTGGAAGCAGCCCAGCAAGAACAGGTGTGAGTTATGGTAGTTACATTTTCATACATTTCTATCCTACTTGCATGCACACACAGATCAACAGGAAGACTGAAACATATAAAGCAAAGCAAAGTGATAGCACAGAATTATCTTGCTATGCCACGCTTACTGAGCTGCAGTTCAGTTACTGTAGGCTGATACAAACTGCAGCAGAAATCTGCAGTGCCAAAAGCATACCCAGAATGTGGGCTCTGGTTGGGTCTGGACTCCCAACTTTAAATGCAAAGCCTGTCAGCACACAGGGTTTGCCACAGACTTCTGCTATGACAGACATCATGACATTTTAATAGTTTTCCTCCCACAGAAGCAAAATAGCTTTGACTTTTTAAAGTTTTTAAAACTGCCACTTTTATTACAGGGCTTTCCAGTAAAATTACACTGGCTTTGCATCAGTTTCTGCCTTCCACCATATCCAAGTAATGACACTGTAAATGTTCTTAATGGTATTGTAAGTTATTGGGCTCCAAGAGGAAAACACTCAAGGACTCAGCTTCTATATAAATGTATTTTTTATATATAATGAAAAATGACAGAAATTTCTGCTTAGAGATGTAGTTTGTCAAATGGTAGACAGAGAGATTCAATTGATAATGATGAGCAATTAAAATCCATTTACCTTTCGAAGATTTATGGAATTCTTTCTGAAATCAAAGTTTCCAAAATATTCAAAAAACTCACCCAACAATACATCTAAGGGAAAGAAAAACAAAAGTCATCAGTAACATTAAAGAAAAGTTTATTTTTAATACCCTAATAAAAAAAACTCATGAAGATCTACCTACCAAGTGTTTCTGTATTTTTTGTAGGTTTAATCTTCCTTAAATCACTAACAAATGAGCAATCATATCCTCCAATTATATGCTTGTCTTTTTCATCTGAAAGAAAAATTGTGGGCATATTTTGAAGTAATAAACAGTAAAATGCCATTGTATTTAATAAAATCCAGATAACAAACTGAAATCAATGATACCATATTACACAAATCAAATTAGGAATTCACCATTGAACTTTCAGGTTAAGATTCAATTTAAGTGGTAAAAGATTTAAAAGAAAAAAGTCTATAGATGGGCAAAGGAAAAGCATCACAAACAAATGGCACGTTTTCAAAATCCTACAGGAATAAGACAAATGATGGTAATTGTACAGGAATGCGAATAAGATCTTCGTATCTCTGAAAATACTTCTAATAAGTAACAAATGGTATCTCTGTATAGAGGGCTGTATTATGCAATAAACAGCACAACTCTTCTACATGAAGGTTTCAAAAAAATCAGACCTAGAGTGTTCACTGTCTTTTTCTGAAAAACTTCAGAGAATTAGGAATACTCTTGTAAAATATCAGAACACATGTTTTTTGTGTAAAAATTTCTACAGAATTCTGATGGAAATGTTTAAAATTATTTTAAAGCAACTGAACATAGACCTTTTTCTCCACTGAAAGCACTCAAAGCTTCCAAGGAAGCATGTCAATAAGCAGAAGACATGAATGAGGAATCAAGAACTTGAGGTGCCATTCTCTATGCTTTCATACGATTCACTGAAGATAACACACACTGAATGCTGTGTATGAAACTGTCAGAATAGCTTGATTGTGGAGACATAAGAATTATTTGCAAATGGCCTAAACAGTCTCAAGGATATTATAAACTGGGAGAAGAAAATACAGCCTTTCTTTTAAGCATTTGTTATCTATAAAACAATACACATTGTATCAGTCTGCACAGAATCCTTAACTCCAAAAATGTTCTAGACCTTACAGGTCTTCTAAAAAACAAAGTAAAAAAAAATTCAGCACAGGAGCACTTAACAAGTAAATGACTTTTAATTATCTAAGGCACAGAAGAAGTCTAACCTCTCTAAATGGAATTAGTATTGTATTGAAAAGGGAGTTACTTTCCCTTTAAAGATGCATTATTTTCACTAAAAAATACATGCAAACTTGTGTATTCCCTCAAACTTAAAGCACACATAATATTCATTACTATTTGAGAGCATAAAGAAATTGCTTGTGTTTATTTAACACTTTAGAGAAAACAAATGTGCAATAAACTGCAATAAACACAGAAAGAGCTGTGCTTACCTGCCAATTCTTTAAGTTGGTCTAGTGTGGGAATGATAGGTGGCGATCTCTTTTGCAGAAAAAACATGACCATCATGGTGAGGGAGAAGTTTGTAATCCAGGTACCCGGAGCACTGTTTGTAAGTCCATGAACACGGGCCCAGCATCGAACAGTGAACACTAATGCTCGTACACGGGAATCCAGACAGCCATAGATATACAAGAGTTCTGAACTTCTTATTGCAATACTGAAGAAGAAATGAGAAGACATATAAATGATGAAAGAATTATGAAGTATCATTTGCAATGTTCATTATAAGAGAAGAGGACCTCCATAAAAAACCAATTAACTTTTACACATCTTAAAAAATAGAAGAAAATCACAGAATAGTAGAATGGTTTGGGTTGGAATGCTTGGGATTATCCAGGATTAAATACCCCATAGTTTTCCATAGCAAGAAAGATACAGTTCTGGGTAAATAATAACACTGCATTTGCACTGTTTCCTTGTTCCATATCACAGTGGGAGGAAAAAAACCCCCCCAAAAAAAACCTCCATCAAGTACTGTGGAGTCAAACTATGCAGAACGGAAGTGAAAAAACATAATTTAGCCACAATTGCCTTTGAGGTACATTACAAAATATGTACCTCATCCATATGCACCTCATCCTTTATCCTAATATAAAACAAGATACAACTAGAAGTTCTTTTACAGCTTTTATCTAAAAAGTAATAAAATGCTGCACTGAAAAATAACCTAAGTGCAGAGATACAATTAAATCTGCAAACAAGTCAGTTTGGTAATTTTCAAATGATTACTGCTTAGTCAAACTGAAAAAACAACTAATCTCAAAGGATGAAGGTTTTCAGAGGGATCAGTTTTCGATCTCCTTCATCACACTGTTATACAACCATTGTACAAATGAGAGGGCAAGAAAAAGTAGAAAAATGATGGAAGTACAGTATGAGAGCAAAACTTACTTTGATTGAATTTTAGCCTGAAGTGCTAAAAAATTGTTCTAAAAAAATCAGCATAGCCTTTTAGAGACATTTACTAGGTCAAAATTTTGTAACACCTGGGCTTCTGAAATTTCAGCTGTGAGGTGCTTTATGGTGTCCAGACAGGTTTGTTTCTGGTAAAAATGATAAGACAAAAAATGCAGTCCCAACCGGCCAAACTATCAGCAGTGAATTACAAGGAACCTTGTACAGAACTACATGCTGACTTTCACTGTGGCTGCATATATAGAAGTAATTTCATTGTAAGAAACTTGTTCAATACCGCCTTAAAAACTCCTGCATATTCTGACACAGGGTAATTCAGAAAACTGAGTATATGTGATCTGATTGTATCTGATGTACACAAATCACAAAACTGCACTAAAACTCGTATCACAGAATCACAAAATATTCTGAGTTGGAAGGGGCCCACAAGGATCATGAAAGTCCAATTCCTGCTCCTGCCAGGGCAACCCCAAGAGTCATACCCTTGCCTGAGAGCATTGTCCAAAAGCTACTTGAACTCTGTCAGGCTTGGTGCTGTGACCACTTCCCTGGAGAGCCTGTTACAGGGCTAAACCATCCTCTGGTGGATATTTCCTAATATCCAACCTAAACCCCCCTGACACAACTTCAGGCCATGCCCCTGGGTCCTGTCACTGGTCTCTGGAAGAATAATCACTCATATTTTTATATTCCCAAACAACAGTGAAAAGGGTCAGTAACTCATTTTCGGCTGCGTACACTTATGCCAGGGTTGTTTACCTGAGTGAGGGGGGTATTTCTGACTAAAACGCGTGACAGCACAAGCACAGGGGACAGCAGAGCCATTTCCGTGCCCGGCTGTCACCGAGCGGCCCTGAGGGGCATTTCTGGGCAGCCGGCGCCCCCCAGCGGACACTGCTGCGAGCGGGAACAGCGCGGGCTCCCTCCCCTTCCCGACGCCGGGAATTCACTCGGCATCCAAGGGACCTTCCCAGCAAACACCTGTATGCCGGCCCTTAAGAAGGGAGTAACACCGAAATAACTAGAAGTCAAACCATTAAAAATTAAAATTCTGGAGCTGCCTAATCTGAAAAGTAATCAAGAAAGGTTGTGCATATGCCAAAGGGAAGTAATGACTAATGAACACTGACTGCCTTCTTTCCAGTTTTATAAGCCAACCTTATTCCATAGACTGGTTTTTGAGTCTTCAGCTAGCAAGTATTTCCTTTGCTGAAGAAAGATAACTAAAGGACATCAAACTCTAAGCTCTACAAGTCATAAAAATAGCCTTTTTACTTTCAGAGCCAACATTCACATTTGTTAAGAACATGGAAAGGAGAAGACTAAACAGTTGGTATTACTGGTTTTCAGAACATTTTAAGTACATCAGAATTCTCTGCAGACTTTTTAAAACCAGGTCTCACCTGTTGCTCACTGACAGGTCACACTGGAATCCTGTTGGCTGATGGGAAAATTTCACCAGAGGGCAGCGGGCATTGAGTATCTTCTGTACATTCGCACACCCAGGACCAAAATTATCAAGGCAGTCACCAATCACAGAAAGAATCCTCTGAGTTGCTAATCTTTCTGATGGTAATCTTTTCATCTGATACTCCATTTCAAAGGGACCTTTTTTCTACACAGAATTTTAAAAGCAAGCTGTTAGCTCTCAAGCAAAAGAGACATTTAAAAATACTTCTAAAATTTGCAAAAGAGTTCGTACAACTAGAACTGAAAGACAAGAATTATTCAAAGCAGTCCACCGAACTTAAAATAGGTAAAAACATATTGCTCTCACTTTCACATTCTTTTTTGGTGATTCAATTTTTCCAGGTTAATAGTGATGAACTTACTATAAAGTTACCTGTTCAAACAGAAGTATAATAGTACTACATCTCACTACTGGCTAAAAAGAGCCAGGAGAGCAGAAATGCTCCGACTGCAGAAGAGGAGCATACAATTACAGAGGGGCAACAGAACCAAACTACCAGTAATTTCAAACTATTAGTAATTCCATTTCAAATCCTCAAAGAACAATGCATTCTTAGTAAATCAAGTAGCAGAGTAAAGAAAAATGTCTTTTTCATTTAAAAAAATTTAGCACGCAAGTAACTTAATCCTTCAAAATTAAGGTTCTGTAAGACTTTAAAATAACTAATTCATGTTATATATAGTCTCCCTGAAAGAAAATAATACTGTGAAGATATATTCTAACATCAGAAATAAACTTCCCTGTAGGTCTTCATATTTTGATTTGCTGTATTTGTAGTTTTTACCTCAATAAAATACCTCTGAAATCTCTGTTTTCTTTATAGTCTGTGTTTTCAAGACATCAGCTAATTTTGTTTGCTAATCCAATACTTGACACGGACTTAGCCTCCCCCCTGGAATATGTCATGCATGAATGCATACTATACAAACAAAATTACAGTGATCCAACTAGTAACTGAGACACAGAACACGTTACTTTTGCTGTCTACAAATTACTGATCTCACACAGAGGTGAAACAACTCCAAAGTTATGGACCTTGCAACCTTTCCCATAAAATGATTTCAGGTGCTGAATTTCTGAGTCTCCCTGGCAATCACGGAGGTGACTGTTCCTGCTCCCCCCTCCTGCCAAAGGCTCTCCAGCCAGCACCACGTGTGGTGGAACATGCCAGGACAAGGTCCCTAATCCCATCTGGCTTTGTAGCTGCATGCTGCAGTAGGGCTGGCTGAAAGTGAAAGGGACCTGTAACTATCAACACCGAGGTAGTTAACAGGAAAGATATAGATGTGGACTCAGCTGACCTGTAGGTGGGCTGGTGTCGATGTTTATATTCGTGACAAAAACCACAATGGGCCTTTCCAGACAGCAGCTCACTATCTTTCAAAACCTTAATGAAGACTTTTTTATAATGATAAAGTAGATACTCTTAGTAATTAAAAGACCCTTCATACATAGCTTTGGTCCTAGCTAGGGGGTATGAAGTACCAATACACTTGCCCCAGTCCTGTGGTTCTTCCCCTACTCTTGCCATGTTGCCCCAAACAGCAAATATAGGTAAACTATTTGGGTAAACTGATACAGTAACCTAAGCAGGAAGCACAACAGTTCTAACAAAAACTGCTACTCTAAAAATATCACAGGGTCCTGTTTTAAGTCATTCACTAATCTCCCAAACTGCCCAGAGGTTAAAAATGCCCTGGTGTGGTCTAGCCCCTTTTTTTGACTAACAATTAGCAATCAGTTTGCCATAAGGCTCAAGAACAGTTATTTCATGCAAATAGGTGCTGAAATGCCTGACCCTCCTCCATTGCTGGTACCTCCTGAAAGGCTACAAAAGTGAAGAAATCAGAAGATACCTTTTCCATTGTTGCTCATCTCCCTGTAACTAAAGCCACCTTCCCTTTGTCTCCCCATAGTAATAAGTCTCTCAACCATCCACAGGTAATTACAGATGCTAGTAAACTCACTCATCATCAAATACTCTACATTTCACAATAGAATTTCTACCTCCACAAAGGATACATATCAAAGAAAACAGCTAGTTACCAAATATGCTTTGAAAGTAGACTTTTTATACTAGAAAGGTATTCCTTCAAAATTTAAGAGGCAACTTTACTATTTAAATGTAAAGATTTTAACACTTTACACACACGTGATGATCCTTCTCTTCAGCTGACATATTTGCTTTTGTTGTGTTTTATCACTGCACTAACCCTACAAACTATATACATTTGAAGGGTTATTTCTTTAAAAGTCACTTACATGGCAATATACAAATTGTATAGAAAAGCTGAGAGAATATGCAATCTTCAAAAGCTTAAGCCCATTGTCTTTTAAGGAAAACAGTTAGTTTTTCCCAAATTATCTGCCACCACACAAATAAAAAGTAAAGTTTTCACAGCATGAGAATAATTTACTTGATTATTCATTCACAATCTGTGAATCTCCACTGGGCATTTCTGACTCAATTCACCCTTTTTTCTACCCTGATTCTCATTATCTCTCTTTTCTACTTCATTCTCCAACCTTACAGAATACTTACACCATTCACAGTCAAAAACCAGCAGCAAGACATAAGATCCTTCCAAAAATGCCTGGTCTAGTCCTTTCCTGCTCTCTATGCCCATATACATAGAGAATGCATTATGCCATACACGCAGAAGGCCCAAGACAGAACATACTCTAAATAACCATTACAATTTGAAGCTGCTCCAATACTAAGTAACTAAACTAAAGGTGTTAAATCAGATACACAGTGCAAGTTTCCAAATCACACTATGGCTAAAGATAACGATTCAGATGAAACTCAGTATGTGCACTGAAAAAGGCAAGACTGGTGACTGCATATTGCTTACTGGAGGTCCTGTAACCCTGGGCTCCTCAAGGTAGTGGTGTAAATTCTGTGCTTTGGTCAACAAATTCAATTTCAAGACTCTCTGCGTGCTTAGTAATCACTGCTTGTCTTGATGTGTACTGTTGTATTACCAATGAGGCATTCAAGTAACTATGAGGTACGTTATGTAAAGTCTGACAACTGAAAGCATCTGCATCATTGATTTGGCTCACTTCCTGTTTGCTCCTGGGTCCTGGTCCCCAAAACATCTACAGTTCACAAATAACAGCTCACACTCAAGCTCCTTTCAAGAAGTAAGCCAACTAATTCCCTTCACAATGAAAATCAGGTGCCGTTAACATGGAATTTTTCTCTGGACAGTGTGTCAGCTGCAAGTATTCACCATTACTATTCCATGTCCTGAGCTTCCACACCTCCACACATTCAATGTGTGTGTACAAATATATATACACCCTAGTACATAATCCAGTAACTTTCCTGGAGCATAGTCATCTCTTTAAGGTAAAGAAAAGAACCCGACAACCCTCTCAAAACACAGATGCGCATACATGCACAAACTTACTTTGCTTTAGGACATGGAAGACCCTAAAAAACAAAGTCAAGCTTTAACAGAGCATGGCTGAAGCACAGAAGTTAGAGAGAAGAAAATGCGACAGTAGAATGGGAAGGTCTGACTTGGCTGAAACAATTTTGGAGGATGAGGGTTTTCCTCATAGCGAAATTCACCTTAATAGTACAAAATTTACGTAAAATCAAATAATTTTCTTCCTATTTCCATGTCACATTCAGTTTTTTAAAGTCTTCAAATTCAAACATTCAAATAAACTTGTTCACACTCTATAGTATGAACTCATATAAAACCTAAATAAAAATAAACTGATTCCTGTGTGTGAAACAGCAAATGAGCTGCTCTGTTGAAGAAATCCAACAAACTGAAGATGCACAGCATAATCTTACCATTTTTGTAGCATGCTTCCCTGTATCACGGAAGTCCAAAAACATGTCCACATCAGACCCCAGTTTGCCAAATGTGTTGACTGAAGAGCCAAATGGCTTTACTGTGCTGTCTGGGAAATACGCACGCGCAAAATCCCGAACCAAAGAACAGGCCAGAAATCGGAGCCTGATGTTTTCTTCTGTAAGCTGATACTCATTCAGTAGAATGTACATCTGACTGCTTATCTAGTTCAGAAAATAAACACTGTAAAAATACAACAACCCCTGTTCTATCTATTAACATATATTTTAATCTATTTAATATCAATGCAATTAGGTTACTTTATAAATTTCAAAAAAGTTTCTTTCATACAGAGAAATTATTTTCACAATTGAAATTAATAATTCCATTTATATATGTCAATATATGAGAACCATTCCCATAAAATTCTAATACATTACTTTTTAAAATAAAAATAAATTGCTTTATAAGTTTCACATGACCACTTGAAAATCTGATATGAACATAGCTCATTTTTAATTAAGAGAGATCCAGAAACGTCTACTTACACTGTCTGCAAGACAAAGCTTTTGAATAAGGTCTTTCACTGGAATGTGACACTGAGGAGAGAGGTGAAGTGGTGACTCTTCCACGTGTTGACTCCCTGGGTTTTTCAGTGTGAAAGTAAAAAGTCTTGATTTAAATGGGACAACATGATGCTGTGAAGCACCTGGGATTCCAACAGCATCCTGTAACGAGGCTATACTGTTCTTTTCTGAAAACTCTATTAAAGCACTGATGCCCTAAAACATTAAGAATGGAAACATGGGTTAGATAAATGGATATAATGCTTGAACTCATTGTACTGATATTATTCAGATGTTCCTGGGGCTACTGAGACAGATTAATATGACAGCCCTGAAGCCAAACACTAGGGTCTGTATCTCAATACATTTTAGATGCTTTTTCACAAGAGGTTAAAAGTATTTAGGATGTACTATTCTTAGCAGTAAGTACTAAACAAAAAAGTTCTGAAATACATTAATCTTCACAACTGAAATACTCAAGAAACGTGTAAAAAAAGAGCTATCTCTAATTCTAGAAAAATGAATGATGCTATGTAAAAGTTTCAAAGATTTAGTGCAAAACAGGTTGCTGGCTATTCCTTAGAGGTGTTGCTTAGTTGATTTATGAATACAAATTAACTGCTCAACAACTTGTGAACATTAGCACAGATAAAAACTGATTTAATACACTAATTGTATACAATTGTATACAATTTGCTTAACTTACGTATGAGGCCTTAACCAAATTTTCTTTCTCATATTTCTTTTAATCTAAGTCTAGATTTTAGGTTACATTGTTGATTACTTACACGATTTTCAAAAAAGAAATGACTCTTAACATTTCCATGACTGGATAAGTACTGCAATAATTTTTTTTCATTAAGTTTTGATGGGCACTTAATTAAAACAGTCCGTTCAGCTTGATCCAGCCGTTCTGTTTGGACTTCAGCAAATGTCTTCTTTCTAGTATCAACTTCAGCATCTGTTAGAAGAAACAAGCATCAAGGCTTTTCTACATAAAGTTGTATATCTGTTTTTAGTACACTTAATCTCTTCCTCTGGATTGAACAACTGAACAAAGGTTTGTCCTGGCTCTCCAAGTGCATGACAGCAAAAATGACAAGAATGAAGAATGAATGAAAGACAATGAATATTGAATGAAAGAAAGAAATATAAGTGTATTTCTCTCACAAATGCATGCATTTGTAATAACAAGGAGTAGGAAAGGTAGGAAGAAAACAATACTGACTTCCCTTGATGCACAGGAAGCTTCATAATACAAGGAATCATTGTTCTTTAACTTGCTGTTCACCATCAAAAAACAGCATACACAAGAGTCTGAAAATGCCAGCTAGGCTGTGAGGCAGGTCTAGACCTTTGGCAAGCTTCACTGAAATTATAATCTCTTTTTACCACCACAAAACCAGCACTTTGGAACAATTCAACACTTGCTATTTTTATAACTCAGCACTTTCCTTTACAGTAAACTCCCACTCACAATTTTCATTTAATAACACACTTTCATCTACTCCAGTGCAATAAACCCACAGACCAGTGATATCACACTACTGGCAATCTGTATTGCTGCAGACAGCCTCCAGAATTCACATGGAATCGAGACATGTTGAACATCCAGAAACATGTCACTTTTTTTTCCTCACTGCATACAGGCAAAGAGGCCATCTCCCTAATCTGAAATCATCATCACTGCCCTGCATAGCTTTCAAACTAACCCACTGACCACATCACATCAGCAGAGCCTGTGAAGCTGCTACCTCTTAATACTTCCCTTTTGTCATCCTGATTGGGAAACTGGGGAGTGTTTCCCAGCAGTTTCTATCTGCCACAGGGAGATTCAAAAGAGAGCTCTTAATTCTATGCTTTTGTGGTTTTGTAACCATGTATCCCATGTAACCCATGGGATATTGTGGCCTCAAAAAAACCTTTAAGTATCATTACACGGTAATTGTTAGTATTACTTGATAATATTTCTTTTTTAAAGATCTTTTATTTTACAAGTTTACTGAGCTGTCACAGAGGCTTGTAAATAATAACCACAGTAACTCTTTCAACAGCTTAGTTTAATACAGCATTTTTCATCAGAAAACTAAGGAAGCACTTTAAGATGATAAAGATCACAGTTTCCATAGGAACAGAGAAGCATGAAGTGACCAAAATACAGAAAAGCCAAGTCCCATGGAGAAGTGATATTAACAGGAGGTCTCTGCATTGGGCCAGAACGGCTGTGATTTTTGCCTGATTTACTACCTGTACATGCTTAGTCACTATAGAGATAATGTGATCTGACAACTTCTGGCTCTGCTGTCCTCTGCACAGTGCACATGGCACTGACACACAGCAGCAATGGACACACCTCACTAGTTCTCGGTTTGTACTAAAACCACAGCGCCAGTCACACGTTTCCTATGCCTTTTTGAGGGGGTCTCTCGGGATAAGACCCGTCACTTGATTTACCTCTAGCTGGTATCTACGGCTAACAAACGGAGTCCCGGGCACTGACAGCGGCCTCTGCCCTCCTGGGCTGCGGCCCGAGGAGGCACAAGCCGACCCCACTGCCCGGCTGTGCTGCCCGGGCCCTGTGGGGCTCCTCGCGCCCAGGACGTGGGCATTGCCCCGGCGCCTCCGGCGGGGCCGAGCGGGACAGGCGGCCGCTCCCACCCCACGCCCCCCGGCACAGCCCACCGTGCGGCACCGAGGCCCGCGGCGAATGCAGCGCGGCCCGGCGATCCGTCCCTACCTTCCCCCGGCTCCTCGGCAGCCGGCTGCGCGGCGGCGCCGNACGGCCGGGCCGTCTCTGCGCAGGCGCGGCGTTCCACGGCGGCCGGCGGGGCTCAGCCGGCTCCGTGTGCGCGGAGCGGCCCCGGGGCTCCGGCGCGGCGGGGAAGGGCTGGTGGTGCCCGGGGCGTCTGAGCGCGCTGGCGGGAGGGAGCAGACCCAGCCGGCCAGCCCAGGGTGCGGGAACAAACAGCTGTCAGCGGTGTGCCCTGGCAGCCAGGAGGGCCAGTGGTGTGCTGGGGGACATCAGGCACAGCATCGCCAGCCAGGCAAGGGAGGAGATTGTACCTCTCAGTTCTGCGCTGGGGCCGCCTCTCCTTGAAGCTTGTGAGCAGTTTGGGGCACCACAATGCAAGAAGGATATAAAGCTGTTAGAGAACGTCCAAAGGAGGGCAACGAAGACCGTGAGGGGCCTTGAAGGGAAGCCGAATGAGGAGTGGCTGAGATCACTTGGGCTGTTCAGCCTGGAGGAGACGGAAGGGAGACCTCATAAAAGTCAACAGCTTCCTCGTGAGGAGGAATAGACACTGATCTATTCTCTGTGGTGACCAGTGACAGAACCCGAGGGAATGGTCTGAAGTTGTGTAAGGGGAGGCTTAGGTTGGATATTAAAAAGAGATTCTTCACCCAGAGGGTGTTTGGGCACTGGAACAGGCTCCTCAGGGAAGTGGTCACAGCACCAAGCCTGAGAGTTCAAAAAACCTTTTGACAATGCTCTCAGGCTCTCTCGGGGTTGTCTTGTGCAGGGCCAGGAGTTGGACTTCAATAATCCTTGTGGGTCCCTTTCAACTCAGCTTATCCTGTGATTCTGTGAGCTTCCCAGGGCAGGCCTGAGATGTGGGGTGTGGGCAGCTGCCTGCCCTGGGCAAGGAAGCACCTAGCAGCCCAGGCCAGGGATGGCCATCAACGCTTGCATGAGCCCTGCCAGCCGAGGGCAGGAGGGTGAGGGTGGGCATCAGGGTGAACCTGAGGGGTGGGATGGCCAAGGTGATGGGGATCTAATGTAGGTTTTGGCAGACTTGACTACTTAGGGAAGTAAAACCTCTAGCTTATCAGCGATATTGTCCAGCAGGACTAAGGAAGTGTACTTGGCACTGCTGAGGCCACACCTTGAGCGCAGTGTCCAGTTCTGGGCTCCTCAATTCAGGAAGGACATTGAGGTTCTGGAGTGAGTCCAGAGAAGGGCAACAGAGCTGAGAAAGAGTCTGGAGAATGAGCCATATGAGGAATGGGTGAGGAAGCTGGGGTTGTTTAGCTTGAAGAAAAGTTGTAGCCAGGTGGGGGTCAGCCTCTTCTCTCAGGTAACCAGTGATAGGACAAGAGGATATAGTCTTAAGATGGCGAGAGTAGTTTTAGATTGGACATTAGGAAGAATTTCTTCACAAAAGAGGGGATTAGACATTGGAATGGGCTGCCTAGGGAGGTGGTGGAGTCACTGTCCCTGGAGTCGACATGGTAGTGTTTGGTGATAGGTTGGACTTGATGATCTCAGAGGTCTTTTCCAACCTAACTGGTTTTGTGATTCTGTTTGTTGGGTCCTGGACCAAGGCTGTGAAGGCAGAGGTACTGCAGTGAAGTAATGTGAGATCAGAAATTAAGTGGTTGGGGCAGAGAGCTGCAGGGCACCCAGCAAGTAGTCATTGGTCTGCAGCATGGTTCCCCAGGTGTGTACTGAAGAAAATGTCATTTTCTTTACTACTTAAAAACAGTCACTTATGTAAAACTTGTGGGCACATCTGTAGTGTATGTTAGGGTACTTCTGTGTTAGTAGGTATTCAGTGCAGTACTGTATATACTCTTGGCAGCCTCCCAGTAATTCAGGGTCTATAAGTAATTGTTATGACCTAATTATTTTGGTTTTGTATTCTAGGATGATCATTAAGACAGACAGTAGATTGCTTTTAAAATAGACCATTTCAATTTGTATCCTACTTATGCATGCCATGGAGCAGAAACTTGTGTTTCCTCCATCTCTCCATGGCGAGTTTCCTCTGGAATCCTAAGACCTGTCCTGCCTAAATTCATTGATGCGGAGAGAGGAACTCCTCCTCTTTCCCTCTTTGAAGTTGGTCTAAAAATAGAAAAGGGTGTCATTAAAATTAATTGTGGGTTTGAGAAAACTAATAGCACAAGCAAGTTCCTGAAAGAGGATACCCAAAGTATCCTAGCGTGAGAGCTGCTGCACGTTAAGGATGTGTTACTCAGCCTCCTTAACCTCCCACTTTCAAGGTGCTGCCAATTCCACCCTCTGCTTGGTCTGGCCTCTCTTATATAATTTATTCTTCAGTCCTTCCTCTCTATTTTCTTTATAAAATCATCTTCAGCTTTCTTGGCTTTTTTTTCACAGACTTTTTTTTAGCAAATGCACTGGGTGGTGCAATTGAACAATGTCACACTCAACAAAGAAGACACCTATTTCCTTATGGAGGCTTGCCAATGTACTTAACATCTGTATAATCTGGAAAAGAAACCATGTGTGAGCAAAGGTTAACCATGCTATCAGAGTTCCACATACATAGTTATGATGCTAAGGAAAGGAGAATCCTGTAGAGAGTCTAAACCCTTGCACATTTCAGAATGTCATTTGTGACATACTTTGGACACTTTTGAATGCCCTGGGAGAGGTAGCAAATGTAAAACTTTTAAACAAGCGAGTCAGGGTACCTGGATAACATAAACAGAAAAGGAGTTGTATGAGTTACTAATAAACACTGAAGCCTAAGGTGAGTGTTTGTCCTGAAGCTTTATAATGATGGCTTTGCCATTGGCTTCAGTAAGCAAATAATCGTTACACTGCAGATAATGAATCAAAAATCGATCTTGTGTCTCTTGACACCTTTAGACATATTGAACTTACCAGCTCGTAGTGCTGTGGCAGCTGGTTTTGTCAAAGGTGCTACTTGTCTCCTTAAAAACGATCTGACTGAAGAGGAGCTATTGGGCAGCACAGTTTTGCAACAATTACTTCCTTGTGGATAAAAAATAAAAAGTAGTCCTGCCCAGTTTTAGCTATTACCCAACCCACACTACTGTGTCCCAGAGTATTTTAATACTACTGCCACTAACAAATTCTTCACATTGTTGTCCTAAATTCCACCCGAGAGTCAGCTGAAGTTTGATTCAGATAATGTTATACTTGTAGGACGCTGGTGGACGCCCTTTAGGTGCGCACGAAAACATGAGGTGTTAGGAGAGGGGTTCACCGATGCCACCACCAGGGACAAGCCATTGTCGCCGGGCGATGCCACCGCTGGAGCAGGAGGCGATCGTCGGCCGGGCTTGAGGACGGGCTGGGACAGGGCAGCGCTCGCTCCTGCCGGGAAAGCGAAATAGAAACCGCGGCCGGAGCCGCCCCGGTCCCCCCGCCCTCGGCCGGGGCGGGCGGTGCTACCTGCGCCCTTCCCGCCCCCGGGAGCTTCCCCGGGAGCCGGCGGAGCCACGCGGGCTGCGGGCGGACGGGCGGCGCGGGCTCTCCCTGCGGGTGAGCGGGGCCGGGGCTGGCAGGGGAAGGGGAGCTCCGGCCGGGCCCTGGCGGGACGGAGCGGGACGGGACGGTGCTGCATGCCGGGCGGAGGCGGCTCGGCTCCCTGCTGGGGCCGCAGCGCTGTCGCGGGCAGGTCCCCGGCTGCCCTCGGCTTCCCGAGCGGCGTCGTGTGCCGCGGGAGCTGCCGGGGCTGCGGCACCTGCGCTGTCCCCGGGGCTGCGGGGCAGGAGGGGGCTGGGGCTGGGCTCGGCTGCTGCCGGTGCTGGGAGGGTGGCGGATTTTCTTATTCCGAGTGAATGTGTGAAATACTGTGGAAATTGAAATGGTTGATTTTTTTTTTTTTTTCCCTTAAGAGTAGAAGTTTTTTTTCGGACGGATTGTGTTTTTCAAGGTCTGTCGACAAGTTTTCTTAAAAGTAAATAGGGACTTCTTTTCTAGTGGGCGGTCATTTGTCAGACCAGAAGATTATTCTCTAAAAGCAGCACAAGAGATCTTTATTATGGTGTATGATTGTGTTGAGCCAGTCTGTGCAGTTTGTGGCTAGCTTTTTTTTTTTTTGAGGGGAAGTGTTGAGGTTTTTTGTCTGTATGTTTCTGGGTTTTTAATTTTATCTTTATTGTAGATTTTGTTCAGTTTTTTCCATCGTTGATCCTTGACACAAAAAGTCCCACAGGGGCTCAGACATCAGGTGTCCAATTGCTCATATTTAATATGATGGATATAAGGACAGTCTCTGGCAGCACACTTCTTAGGCAAAAGGGGTTGAAGAGCTACGCAGAGAATAGAGAAACAAACCTTTGGCTTGGAAATTACTCATGTGATGATGTTGAAATATTGGCAAAACTAGAGAAAGAGTCTTGTGCTTTAGCAACTGACTTGAGTGCTTGCATGCAGATTTATTTTTCCACTGCAGGTAAACCCAGTTTTTTTACCTGAGAATCTAAGTAAAGCATACTTACTGATGTAATTTCTTCAAGAACCCTATATAGGGTGATTTAGAATACCATGTGAGTGCCCACTGCTGATAGTAGTACGGGATTTTAGGGATAAATAGGAAGAGTTCCTCTTGAATTTCACATTGGAAAATGGACTCTTTTTTTTTGTTTTGTTTTGTTTTGTTTGGAAAGGAAATAGAATACTAAATTGTTGCATAAGTTAAAAAATCAACTTTTGTTGTCCAGACACTGCTTTTATTGTGTAAACATTTAGTGCTTAGAATTTGCTAGATACAGGGAAAAATAAGATCATAAAATCATTTAGGTTGGAAAAGACCTGTAATATTATTGAGTCCAACCCGGCACTACCAAGCTCACCACTAAACCATGTCCCTAAGTGTCACATCTGCATGTATGTCTTTTAAATTCCTCCTGGGATGGCTTCGCTGAGCAGCCTGTTCCAGTGCTTGACAACTCTTTCAGTGGAGAAATTTTTCCTGATATCCAGTGTAAACCTCTCCTGGCACAACTTGAGGCCACTTCCCCTTGTCCAATCACTTGTTTTTCGAGATAAGAGACCAACTCCCACCTCACTACCTCTTCCTTTCAGGTGGTTGTAAAGGTGAAGTGTTTGCAGCTTTTCTCAAGTACTAAAAGCACAGAACTGTGAATATGCAGGTTATAGTTATAGTCACTTCTTCACGTTTTTCAGAGTTTTTTGGGTAATAGTGAAACTGCCAAGAGTATTATTAGCATTGTGCTCTAGTTTGGGAATATTTTGAGGAACAGAGCAGAACTGGCACCTCCAGAAATCTACTTTTGGTCTAATATGGACAGATGCTTTGTGCATGAAAATGCTGTCAGAGAGTAAATTAGTTTATTTGTGGTGTGTATTTGTCTTTATCCACAAAAGACCAGAGCATCTAGAGGCTCATGTTTTTCTTCAGAAGGTCCCTCAGGACTAGTTTGTAACTTTACTTGACTTAACACATGAGATCTCTCAGTTCCTTTTATGACAGCACTGTTTCTTTTCTTCTGAACCCCACTAATTCAGCACAAAAAAAACCCCAAAAGCAATGAGTAGAAGTCCTCCTCTGGGGAAAAATAAAAATCTCATTTATATTAAAAGGTAACCATGTTCAGGCTTTGTTAACAGCCTGTAACTTGGTCATGGAGCAGGAAGCTGGGGTGATCGGGGTTAGAAAACACTCAGAGCATCTTTTCCTTTTTGTGACCTCTCTGAGCACCCAAGATACAAAGCCTGGGGCCTCCCTGATTGAACAGTGCTAGTGACCACAAAATTTCCAACCTGGCTGCCCTAATGCTGGGGATGTGGGTTGACTAGGGCTGGGTGAAGTGGTGTAGAGTGCTGGTGAAAGTCACTGTGCCTGTCTTAGAGGAACAGGGGGGCAGAGTACTGCTCTGCATCCGTCACGGGGTTTGGGTCTGAGTCTGAAAAGGAACAGGCACTCTGTTTGCCTTTTCTGATGCTGCATCTGCCGTCCTGTCCTGCCTTTTGAATTTTCAGCACGTGGTCTTACTTCTTTGCCAACTCAGACACGTCATTTTACTTGGTTTTCTTCACATTAGAGCTGACGTAAATACTCTAACCCATGAGAAATATGTGCCACAGAGCTTTTACGTCCTTGTGGTGAGGGTAAGGAAGATAGAGATCATAACCAGAAACTGTACCTGGGTAAATGCATTGCTCCATGGCCTCAGGGGACCAAGTCTGCTGCTTGTCCTTGAGATAAGGTTTTGTTTGCTGCTCTTCTTTCTTCTTTTTAATTTTTTTTAAGTGTATTTTTGCTTGGTTGTTGTCTTTTCCCAAATTAGATGGTGCCGTGCATTATGAAAAAGGGAAATGAGAGCTCTCTAAAGAAGGCATGCTCTAGTCAGTTCTGCTAAACGAAAAGGAGGTCCTACTCTTTGCTTAAGCAAGCATGAGACAGAGAGAATAAAACCTGGGACCTAACCATGGAAAAACTATTTTTCACTACTACTTGGAAATCTGGATGATACAATAGCTTGGTTCTTTCTTGAGTTGTCATCTTTTTCTGCAGAAAAATCCCCTGTTAGCTTTGTGATTACTAGCTCTTCTTTCCATGAAGCAAATGATCTATATGAGTACAAACCAGTCCTTCTGCCTGGGCTGGTATGCAATGGCTTTATTTGTTTTCCTTTTTTTAATAGACTGCCACAGTACACTGCAAAATTATCATCAGTGGTAAATACGGGTTCAGAAAAGCATGATGACTTCAGGGATTCTATTGAGACGTTTTTAAATGGTTTTGAGTGATGTAATCAGGTTAAATACAAGGTAAGTGCTCTAGACATTTATGTGTTGGAAACTATTTGTGTCAGTATTTTAATGACTGACCATGCATATGTTTTTTAACTTGAATATGTAACTCTCTGCAATAGAAAGGGACTTTTTGGGAAGTTGAACAGAACTTGCTGTAAATCCATTTCAGCAAAATAGTTGTGATAGTAACCTAAAAAGTTATTGTTAGGATTAGTAGGAGCAGAACAAACTGCTGGAAACCACTTCAAAAGCTCAGTGCTTTTATAATAGCTCAACTTCTGACTTTCTTCTGAAAGTCAGGGTGAAAATTTCAGTTCAAGTCTAGTTCTGACTAGTTATTTGCAAAAAAATATTGGATTTGGTATCTCGGGTGGTGACAATTGTGCTTTGTGCAATGATACTAACAGATGCCTATTGCTATTACAAGGAATGACCTTGTTTTGTGACCTTTCCTTCTTTCTGGATGCATGACATAAATTGTCAATAAAAACTTAGACATAAATTAATTGACAATGTTAATATCTCTCTTTGTCATTCTTTTCCAAACAATGAATTCCTTTGTTTGTTTTGAGGGTGCTCCTTCATTTTTGCATATCTATCAGAGTGGTGTATTCTTACTGTACCTGTTCCTCTAAGGAAAAGCTTTATCATAATAAATTCTGAGAACGAATGACAGGGGAGGTTAGGTAATAACTTCTAAATAAATTCCACTAGCAAATATTTCTCCATTTTATCTTCACCTAGGATACTAATCATGATTTTCTTTATAATGCAAGTTATTAGTTTTAAGTCTAACTGTATAATGATGAGCTGTTGATCACTCTGATAACTCCTTTTTATTCTTACTTTGCTAAAACAAATATAGGTGAAAAGTGTTTTCAAGTTTGCTTTTTTTTCCCCAGGAGTGATTTTGCGAAGTGGACAGTAATGGAGTATATGAGCACGGGTAGTGATAGCAAAGAAGAGATTGACTTGTTGCTAGCTGATCTAAATATGTCTGAGGTGATAGCCATCATGGAAAACCATTATCCAGGTGAAGACATTGCAGTCTATGAAGACAGCCTAATTACAATGTGTGAAGAGGCAAGTCAAAATGATGAACGTGCAGAATCATTACTGTTTTGTGAAAGGGAGGTCTCTTTTATGTCCTCTGTCAAATACGGGACTGTGGAAGACCTGCTTGCTTTTGCAAATCAGGTGTCTAACACTGCAAAACAATTTAAAGGATGCAGACAACAGGAATCTGGAATCCTCTTGAATATGGTATGTTGGTTTTCCTTTACTTGGTATTTCATAGACCTTAGGAATTAGAAGTTTTTAATTACTCTAAATAAAGATCAGTTCCAGGAGTAACAGGCTGTGGTTTCCTGTGCAATCCTGGGGCTGGAAGGGGGTCTCTGAGGCTGTCAAGTCTACCTTCTGCAGCCTCAGGCAGGTATGGAGAAAGGACTGTTTTTCAGAAGCATCCATTCTGTGACCTCCTGGTATCCCTGGAGGTTAGAAAACATTTCCCGGTATTGAATGCAAACTTGAGACAAGCAGTCAAAAAGCAAAATCTACAATTCATTTTGTCCTTTCAGTACTTAAATGGGGCTTATAAAATCCACAACTTGTATAAAAAAGAGGGAGAGTGACTTTTTAGAAGGGTGTGTAGTGACAGGACAAGGAAGAATGATTTTAAACTAAAAGAGTAGCGATTTCTTTACTCTGAGGGTGGTAAGGCACTGAAACAGACTGTACAGAGAAATTGTGGGTGCCCCATCCCTGGAAGTGTTCAAGGCAGGTTGGATGGGGCCCTGAGAAGCCTGACCTAGTGAGTGACATCCCTTCCCATAGTAGGGGAATTGCAACTAGATGATCCTTAAGATCCTTTCCAACCAAAGCCTATCTATGATTCTGTGAATTATGATGATTTACAGGTCTGGGAGATGGTAAGAGTCTTCCAGTGCCTTGTGTTCATCCATTATGCAAACTCCCAAAAAAAAACATCTAGGATCTAATGATATAGATTTGCTCTATCTGCATGAAATGTCAAAAGTAGTAGTGTAAGGAGAAAAAAGCACGTTCTATCAAGTGTGATTTTAAGAGTTACAATATTATGTAATATCTCACACAGCTAAATTCAGGCATAGATGTGTTGGTTTGAGATCTTAATTTTTTTCCCTAAGATTGTTTGTGTTCTGTAAGCATCTCTGAACATTAGTGTCATTTAGCTTTTGTTTGAGATCAGTTGCTCTGGAAACAATCAATGTTGCAATGGAATTCTATTCATATATGTTGGTGCTGCTGCTGTATTTTCTTAAGATGCTCTACATCTATTGTCTTAAATATCTTCCATGTAATGTATTTTATATGTGAACACTGGTTGCTTGAGGCTTGCTGGTTACTCAGGTGTGAAATTACCACAGGGTATTGCTTTATTCTGATTTGGAGGGAGCACAGTATTGCAAAACAATTTCAACTCTGTAAAACTGAAATGACACTTAGTAATATTGAATGTTTCCTATACTTAGGGTAGACACTGTTCTACATACTCGTGGTTGTTTTGCTTGCATGTTGTTTCTACAGATGCATACAATTGGTATGAACCAAGTACTATTAGGTGCACGTGATCCCATTATGCAACTGAAGGTTGGAGGCAGGGCATTACCTGTGCATGCAGGCACATCTGCTCTGTAAACATCTACAGCATTTTGGTTGGGATCAGGCGTGTTTCTGATTGCCTGGTGACCCTCACTGACTGCACTGGGGCTCTCATCACATAGCATCTTGAAGTGCACAAGCTGGATTTTAGTCAAAACTGAACTGAAAGATCCATTGCAACCACAGAAAAACATTCACAGGGTCAGGCTAGGAACTAGTCCTAAAAGCCTCCTGAAAACATGAATAGTGTGGTGGTCATTGCTCTCTTGCTCTGCAAATCAACTCTGCTCGACCTCTCTTCCTTTCCAGGTTAAGGTGTAACCCATGTGGATTAGTCTCAATCCTTTGAAATGCAGAAGTAAGCAAGCAAGATGTACAGATTGTTACATGTACTGATTGCTTTACCCTGGCTCTAATCAGTAGAGGGAACACTTGTTCTCTCTATCCTAAGCAGAATACTTTTTGTTAAAGGACAGTCCCCCATGGCCCCTTGGCCAAAGGTTAAGAACTTATCCTCCCCAGATTTAGGAACCTAGAAGAATTAATTTGTTTCATGTAGGTGGAAATCACAAATGACAATTTTAGCAGTCAAGAAAGTACTTTTCTAATTGAAAAACATGAGGGTAGATTAAGAATGAAAGATTACATATTATATCTTAAATAGAAATCTAAACCAAATAATCTTCCTGATATGCTGTTATCTTAAAAAGGGTAGCTGAAGAGCTGAGTATGTGAGGCCCTGTGACAGGCATGAAATTATAAAAATCCTTGATGTAATTTTACATCTCTTCAAGAATCTTGATAAAGTAGCACTAAGGAGATTAATGATATTCCAGATACTGGCTGAAATAATTAAAAGCATATTCATGGGAAATATTATTAATTTTGTTGCTGAGAGACTGCAGAAGCAACATCAGCGATCAAGCAGTACTCACTTGGCTGTAGTCAGGCGTTTGGTCTCTCTCTGTCATGTGCAGAGGGAGGGAGCTGTTTCAGAGAAAGATGTAGAGCATGATACTGATTTAGATGCCCTGAATCCCCTCCACGCCTAGTTGGTGATACAGAAGACCCAAAGCTCCCAACATTACCCACCTAGAGCAGACAATGTTACTCCCACTCTTCTTTTAAACTATGGTATAAAACTAGAGGAAAGTGGTAAAATCATGGCAAACTTCTTTGACCTTTTACTAAGCAGCAGAAACTCCAATACAAGATGGAAAATTAAACCCCTAGCAGTACATGTGATATTAGGAAATGCTGAAACTCTTGCTCACAGATAACCTGTGAGTAACAGGTATGTGGCATAACAAGTTAACATTACAGGAAGGACAAACATGTGCAGGTAAATCTAATAACAAGAGGTGGGTAATTTCATTAACCCAACTGCTGTTGTTGTTTCAAGACAATTAATTGCAACTTACACTTCGTAAGTTAGTCACTGGAGAGAAACATGCATGCCTGGGCTGTGAATGAATGCCACACCTTACATGCTGTTCCTATTTGGTGTTTCTAAATAAAGACTGCTAAGCAGATCATGAGCATCATACACATAAGTGATATATTTTTATTCCACTATATGTATAAAATTAATTAGATTTGAAGTAGTTTTAACTTCACTGTGATTTTTTCATTATTTGTTTAACTCCACAGATCACACCCAAGAATGGGCGCTATCAAATTGACTCGGATGTGCTCCTGTTTCCGTGGAAGTTGACTTACAGGAACATTGGTTCTGATTTTATTCCTCGGGGAGCTTTTGGGAAAGTGTACTTAGCCCAAGACAGAGAAACCAAGAAACGAATGGCATGCAAACTGGTATGTTAGTTCAGTAGTTTTATCTCTGAGCAAATACTGTACGACATACTATTTACAGTATATTTTCAAATATGTCTGCATCAAATTCCACTGTTGGCTGATGATCATCTTGGTTTCGTTGGCCTAAACAAGGTGGGAAAAATGCACACTTCTGTTAGTTTGTTTAAATTTTTTGGCTGTGAAGCTGCAAATGTTTCAGCATTTTGAAAGTATCTGGAAGTGTGTGAAACTGATACATAGGCTGTGGTGCAGAGTCGATTTTCTACTTGTCCTGCTGTACTCACTGTGGTAAAATATCAGTGTGAGATCACATCACGGCTGAAAGTGGTAGCAAAACTCTGCAGCTGCAGATGGTTTTAGGCTCTTGTCCTTTAACTGAGATGCTCAGACTTTAGCTATCATTACTCCAGTGCCACTGAAGTCCCTGAGGACTCAGTATGTGCAACTCTTACTGTGTTAAGGGCACTCGTGGGGTTGTGATGTCCCAAGAGAACTGCTGAGCACTGCCCTACCTTTATGCAAGCCAACATTTTCTTTCAGCTATGCCTTTTAACATACTATTTTGAATTGAGCAGTAAATATTCAGGGCCAGTAAAAGCTCAGCTGGGACATTGCTTTATATCCCCCAGTTGATGAATAAGTACCTGAATTAATTCTGTGTGTGAAAGAGTTGGGAAAGCAGCTGTATGTCCTTCTCTTGCAGCCAGTGTGCCCACATGGGGACAGATTTAACTAGCTGCTCCTGCATAACCCACTTTAGAATTAAAGTATCCTAATGTTTCTGAAAATACAAACAGTATTTTTCACTGAAACAAAAATATCAGCCTCTTATTTGGTTCACAGGCACGAGTCCAAGGGAAGAAAACTAAAAAGAGCAGTAGTAGCTTTCCTGTGTGTGAGCAAACACTGCTTTTATTGTCTTAGCAATCTGCCATCAGTACTTTTTAAAGAAATATAGTGCTTCTGGCGCTCCCTTCAAAGCAGGTTTCATTTCTTGTGAACCATAAACCAGTGCTGATAAGGACTGAATTGAGGTCAGTAATGGTCCTGAGCACTGCAAGCACTGATCCACCTGTCAGGTGGGTGTGTAGTCCTGGTAGTGCAGATGAGTGCACAAAGCTAATGGAAAAAGCAGTGGGAATTTTATCTCCTTCACCAGGAAGTTTGCATAAAGCTTTTGCGTAATTGCTGAATTTTGACGGGAATAAGTCTTGCTACATTGCTTTTTCTGGAAGGTTGCACTTTTTATTTGGGCATGATTCCAAAATATCTCTCAACTTTTAACAGGATATCTCTCAAATACCAAGGAAGAAAAGACACAGGAGCAAAGTAAAGCTCGGTATTTTGACAAATGTATACAAGTGCTTTACTTCCTTCTTTTGTGTTAATCTATAGGATAATTAGTGTCCATATGGATAACTTGTTTTTTGAGCTGCTTTTCTTTGGTTTTGTTTCAATGTCCTAGGTGCCAGTGGAACAATTCAAACCATCAGATGTTGAAATACAGGCATGTTTCCGTCATGAAAACATTGCTGAATTATATGGTGCCATTTTGTGGGATGAGACCATCCATCTCTTTATGGAAGCTGGAGAGGGAGGATCTGTCATGGAAAAGCTGGAAAGTTGTGGTCCTATGAGAGAATTTGAAATAATTTGGGTGACAAAACATATTCTGAAAGGACTTGACTTTCTGCACTCCAAGAGGATTATCCACCATGATATCAAACGTATGTCTGTGTGATTCCTTGGGGTACTTTCTGGTCCAGGCTGGGCTGGGGCCCTGGTGGAGTGCCTGGGACTGAGCTGGGGCATGTAGCCTGACATCTCTGAGTGGGAGGGATGCATAATGCTTAACAAATGGCAAGGTCAGGTTCTGGAGATAATAGTTACTGACACTGTTTATTAATTCACCCCAGCAGAGAGGATAATTAGAAAGTCATAGATCCTATGCCATTAATGAGCAACTCTATTTAAATAAAAACCTAAAGAGTGAAATAATCAGTCTGTGTTCAGCCATAAAGTTCCTGCTTTCAATGTAAATTCATCCTGAGTGTTTCTATGCTTACCTTCAACTTCCACCTTCTTTTAGGTTTTATGTTTCTACACAGCTGTTCCTCAGTTTAAGACACTTTGGAAGCAAACACATGATTTGTACTGTTTTTTTTCTTTCAACAAGTGCAGCAAATTTTAGTATATATTTGTTTCTTAAAAACTCTATATTAACATGTATAAATAATCAAACATTGATGTTAAGTCTAAATTAAATATGCTAGTATTAAATTACTCTAAAATTCAATTTTAAAATGTTGCATTTAAATTAGTATTAAATGTCATTTCTCCCAGTACCACCTTGGCCTGCAGACAAATGCATCTCTGTGAGTTTATTTAGCTAAACTTGAGGGTTTAAAATAGAAATATTCAGCATATGAAGCATTATAATAGTTCACGGAAGATGATTATTAGGAGTTGCTAAATTTTTATCTCAGTTTTGCATTTTTGATTTTTTTGATTTTTTTCTTAATTTAGTATGAGTCAGTGCTTTAGATGTAAGCCTTTGAGATTGACAACTACAAAACTGCTTATATTTTCCCTTAATTGTTTTTCTCACTTTTAGTAAGGGTCTTTCCTATGGGTTTATTTTAATTGGCGGTAACAATGACATTAACTAAAATATCTAAAAACCAAATCAGCCCAAATCCTACTACATCTAGGGAGTGGATAGGAGAACCAGTCCATTGTGAATGTGGTGGATATGACTGTTTTTCCAGCCTTTTCCTGTTTTGGAGGATGCTGGGCAGGTAATGAGGCAGAGGTTGCCTGGGGCAGATGTGGTTGCCCAGAGGTGCCCGGGATGAGCCCTGGCTGTGCTCCTGCCTGTTTGGCACCAGGAGTGAAGTGGGTAGTCCAGGCCTGAGATGGAGCCTGGACTGCCTGTCAAGGCAGCCTCCATGCAGGGAGCAGTGTGTGTTTTCCCTCCCCAAGTGGAATCAATGGAAAAGGTTGTTTCCCAACACCTCTGATTTCTTCCTCACTCTGTTTCCTTCTGTTGAGCTGCAATTGAGTCTGTCCTGCTGATAGAGAAGGAGATGAGGATTTTATTGAGACAAAAAGGGGAGGAGGACTTTCTGGTTCTTGGGAGGTGTTCAGTGCAGCCATTCATTTTAAACCTTGGTTGGAGAGCAGTTAAACCATGAGGCTGCCTGGTGGGGGGAGCTTCAGTCCAAAACCAGCTGCAGCTGGGGCTGGGTACAATTCCAGGCAGGCAGCAGACCCTGCTGTGTTGTGGCAGTTTGGCCCTTTGCACCATCCATTATGGAGTGTTTAAAATTCATATCTTCAAAGTTATCCCTAAAATTACAGATTTATGTAGTATGTAGCACTGGTAAGCAGGCAGCTGTGTGAAGCATTGCTTCAGGAATCAGTACTGCTGAAATCAAGTCTGCCCTCCCACTGGATGCTCGTGGTAGGCACTGTCAGGATGGAAAGTGGCCCACAGTTTCCTGTAAGAGAAAATGTGTTTCTGTTGTGTAACTTGGAGACTTCATTTTACCACATCTTCTGAAACAACAAACAAGAATTTCTCAAGGCTCACACCAAGCACTACATTCATAAATATTTGATCAGACATACAGCTGCAAACAAAGCCTCTGAATACAAAGTTGTGCCTTAGGCAGAGTTTTATGAAGGAAAGTAAATTAAGCTCCTAGATACTGCTGCAGTTCAGAGGGAATTTTAAATGCTCAGTCTTCTGTTACTATTGCGGCCATTGCCTGTGCTCTGTTGTGCTGTCCTCACTGACCAGTGCAGGAGACTGGTGTGGCTGCTGTGGAGGGGCCCTGGTTACTCTTCTGTTTCTGTCTTCACTTAAATTGCTACTCTAGAAAAACCTCTTGGTGAGCAACAGTTGTGCTGTTTATAGCCAGAGTTTCATAGCATGGTTTCCACCTTAGAGACCATTAAACATCTTCAGAGCTGTGCTGAGGTGCCTATCAGTCTTCTACTTTGCTCATCTACCCTTAGCCTTTTTTTCTCTCTCTCTTTTTTTTTTTTCTATTTTTTATTATTTTAAGCTAAGAAAATGACAAAAAATTGATTCTTCAACATAAACCAGTCCAGTGTGATTTTTAAGATACGATTTAAAATTGAACCAAATCATTACCAGAGCTGTTTTGGCTAGAATGATATTGGCTTTAGAGAGTGGTTGTGCTAATCTCTCTCCCTTTTCAGTCTAGCATCTGAATGAAACAGGAGTGTTGTAAAATAAATGCCAGGCTTGCCAGAAACTTAAATGTTGTCACTTTTGTTTTTCTTTTAGCAAGCAACATTGTCTTTATGTCAACTAAGGCTGTTTTGGTGGATTTTGGCCTGAGTGTTCAAATGACTGAAGACATTTACTATCCCAAAGACCTTAGAGGAACAGAGGTAAGAAGCTGAAGGAACAAAAGCCCTTATATTGCATTTTTCCTATGGTTGTGGTGCTTAGGCTCAAATTTGAAGCTGGAGGGTTAGAAGCATGGTTAAAATAGTTACTATAATAAAGTTACAAACACTGATACAGTGTCAATCATATTTTTATTTTCAACTTGCTGAATGGAATGCATTGAAAGCCATGTCACTTTCTCTGCAGTCCCATTTGTTAGCAGTCATTCACTGAAGTCAAACAGTACTTGAGGAGGGTTGTTTGCAGTGTATCAGCTGCTGGTCAGAGGCACTTCAAACAGGAATTTGTTCTTTGCTCTAGCAAAGATTTCTGAGATACTCGCTATGGACTGGGGTGACCTGCTCAACGCTGATCTTTGACTCCTCCTTCAAAACCACAGAAATTACAGATGTCTGTGTTTCATCCCTTAGCGCTTCTAAGCTCTGTTCCCCATCTACGTGTAACCCTTTGGTTCTGCAGAGGTTTTGCATGGCATGGTTGATGATTATCTGTTAAAATTGCTTAGGCATTACAGTGATGGAGGTGGGGTCCTTTTAAATGTTCTCAGTGACTTTCAGATCCTGCACACCACTTGGGCTGCATTCCTGCCGTGTTTCCCGGGCTGGAGCTTTAGCAAACAACCAAGCAGCAACAATTAGCTTGGATAGCTGCTGCAGATGTGGAATTTGTGCTCTCTGTTGCTGGAGGAGATTGTTTACAGGAAATGCTTTAGTTGAAATGTTGGCACTTACCCTTTTACTAGTCTGCTACATGTGTAGAGAGGAGATACTTGTGTAACTGATAAAAAACATTTCACTTTTTAGAAGGGTGGGATAAACCAAGATTTCACAGAAGGTCAGGCTTGTTTGTTTATTTTTTTCAAGATAATTGAGAGAACACTTGAATATTTGTTTTCAATGTCTTTGTAGTCAGGGGAGCTTGCTGAACTGGAAGCAGAATGCTTTCTGGCATTTCATGTATGAGCTTTGTGGGGTTTTTACTTTGGTTTGGGGTTTTTTGTTTGTTCAAGGGGGTTTTGTGTGCTGTTAATAAGAACAGTGGTGGGTATGAGTTGGTAGGGTATTTCCCAGGGATGGAGATGTATGTAAACAGGAAATTTCCATGATTGTGGAGCAGACTTGGGAGGATCCACTTCTGGGTCTTGGAGGACAGGCCAAGTTCATGTTGGTAAGAACAAGTGAAAAGTGAAAACGCTTCAGTGTTTTCACTTTGCCAAGTGAAAAACGCTTAGTTCTTCATTTAATAGGAGGAAAATGATTCCACAGAGTTTAACCCCTGCAGAAAAAGCTGATAATCCCCCCAACCCTGAAATATGGCCATGTTTGCTTTCTCTGGGGAGCAGCAATCCTGCCGCAGCATCGCAGCCAGAAGTGAGGTTGGAGAGGGAGCACTGGGAAAGGAGATTTTCAGATACCAGTGAAAGACTTACATACTAATGTTCTTGATGCTTCTATGGGTTTTTCTGTCCACAGTCATCTTCCACTCCACAGTGCCTAATCCTGTCACCCACAAATGCCCTCTGTAGCCTGGCTCTCTTGATTTTTTTTTTCCCCCCCCAAAGTAAGATCTTAATTCTCCAAAGTCCTCTTGAGTTTTGCACCCTGTATTGTGCAGCCTTAAGAAGTGGTGCAGTTGTCCTGCTGTTCCTGCATGCAGTTGTGCAACTCCTGGTTAGGGCTCTGTCACTGCCACGAAGCATTGTGCCTGTGAACTGGCTGGTTTCTCTTACATCTGGTGTTGGCAGGGACTAGTGTCCTTGAGGGAAGTGACAGGTGGAGTAACCTTTGTCCTGTGCATGTTCGTCTCTAGGAGTTAGGATTTTTATTCACTTATATAGCACAGAAAGTCTGAATGTAGTAAATCTTCTTTGTGTTTATAAAAATGAGTAGTTACAATTCCACACAACATGACTGAAAGATAGTTAAATTTTGTTTAGTTGGTGTAGTGTGAAAAACCTGGCGTTCCTCCATTTGTGTACAAGTCATGCAGAACATTAAACTGTGGTTGTTATGAAACTGCTCTGCAGGAAATACTTTTTCTAGGCAGTTGCTACGCTTTCTGTTATGCTTCTGTCACTTTGTTAAAATATGTAAGCTTCAGTTACAACCATTTGAGGGTAAAAAGTTTTCTGCTAAAGTTTATTGAGTGTGGATGGTATGATTCATTTTCAGGAATGCTAAACTAAAACTAGCACAGCATGAAGAAAGGACTGGTTTTTAGCTGGGCTGTGACACTAGTCTGATTGGCAGGCAAGTGCTAGCTCACCAGTCAGAAGGAATGAGAATGGGAAGGTATCCAGACTCTTAGACCAGTCTGAAATCAGAGCTTTGGAGCTAATTTTTGATTTTTGTCCCTGTGCAGTCAAGGTGCATCTTGACCATTTTCTCACCTTAACTGCAGACAGGATCTTGTGCCAGCATTCTTTTTTGAAGGCAGCTTGAGTGAAATCTACATTTTTCCTTATGTAGATTTCACTCAAGTTGCACTGTATTTGCCAATGACTTCTTTTTACAAAACTAGAAATTCTGTTCTTTGCACCTTATGAGACTTAAAGGTGGAGAGTGCAGATGCACTGATTCTCACTTAGCCCTGAAGAAAGCAATGGATAGGAGTCAGTAGCAGGTGCAGACACCTGCTGGGCCTTTGCACACACTTCCCATCACCAAGTTCTCTTTGCAGATATGGAATGTAACTTACTGGGAAATACTCCTTGGAATTTGCGTGAGCCCGACAGCCGTTCTCAATCTGTGGTAATAAGCAGTCAAACCACGTGGTGATGACTTAACTTCCTGCCCCTGTGTCAGTTAATGGCTTTCAATGTGATTCTTTGTGTCAGGATGAATTGAACTAATTAAAGTTTGTTTGAATCCTTTAGAGGGAAATTGGGTGAGGGAAAAGTAGAAACCAGAAGCAAATGTGTTAGCTTGCTAACCTGGTGTGCTGTGGGCTGTGCCCAAGTGGTGTTGAAACCTGCTCTCTGGGCCAGTGGTGGTGGCAGAGCTGTGCAGGGTGTGCCTCTTGCATCCTGCCTGTCTGGTTCTCCTCCAGCTGCACTCTGAGTTGCCTGTTGCTGGCAGAAGCTTCCAAGATCCTTATTCAGACTCTTGGCAAATTCAAATGTTTCAGTGAAATGTTTAGATGGAAACTATTTTGGTTTCCATCAAGAAAGATTAGATTTTTTGGTTTGAAAAAAGATTAGAGGAGGGATTCTTGTCTTCATAGCTGCTCTGAGGGTAATCTGGTGGAAGGGGCACCTAACTTTTAGTTTATGCATTGCCTAGACTTGGCTTGTTCCTCATCATCCCATTTGTGAGGATAATGCTTCAACATGCAGGTTACTGAATAAGAAGGACAAGATAAGAAGAGTAAGGAAGACAGGAAGGTGTATATCTCTCAGTTCTGCTCAGAAGGGTTGTGTAGTATTCTGTGTAACAGGGATCTCAGGAGTGGACTCCTACCCCCATCTGGGTGGCTGTCAGTGCAGGGCACTCCCTCTTTAGCTCATGGACAGCCATTGTTCAAGCAGAATGGAGCAGTCCCAGCAGTGCCCTACAGAACAAACTGGCAATTCTGGCACCTTCTTTTGCTGTGGTGGGATGAGGCTTCAGCTGCTCGTCTGAACAAGGCAGAGCCATGGCTTGAACCACAGCCTCTCACAGCTCAGCTGAGGCCCATAGCCACTGGGCTGTGGCCTGTCTGAGGAGGGCAAACCTGGAATATGAGTTAGTCCAAGTACTGTCTCTGGTTGTACTCATGTGCAGAACAGAAAAATCTTACTTCCCAAATGGTGCTTGGTCTTTATGCTGCAGGGACTAGTAGGATGCATCCCTTCAGAAGGGGGTTTCCAGGATCACAAAATGTCATTAAGTCATCTTTGCATCTTTGGTTGCTGTTTTCTGCTGTTGAGTAATCTTTTTCTTTTTTTAACTGTTTTTCACAGATTTACATGAGTCCTGAAGTTATCCTTTGCAGAGGCCACACAACAAAAGCAGACATTTACAGCATGGGAGCTACTATCATTCATATGCAAACAGGCATCCCACCCTGGGTGAACAGATACCCTCGTTCTGCATATCCATCCTACCTCTATATCGTAAGTGTCCTTAGCAAAGCCAGCTCAGTATCAGTTGAAGGGTTTCCTGTACTCTTGTTGGGAAAGCTCCAGTCATACAAAAACTATCAAAATAGTTGTCAGAGAGATGATATCATCCTTTTTGCTTCAGGGGAGGGAGGGAGGGAAGAAGTGGGTTTTGATCATTTAGGGGAAAACAGAGACTGAGCTGGAGTTGTCTTTGTGATTTGCTTTTCAATTTACAGGCCTTGGGTTTACTGAAACGACAGGTTTAGATCAGTGTGAGACCCATCTGTCTTCTACTTGCCTGTTTTCCTTAGAAGTTGCAGATAAAAACTAGAATCTGGCAGATGTGATTCTCTAATTCCTCCAGTGTGGTGCAGAAATCTGGTGAATTTGCATTACACTGGATTTAGGCTTACTTGACGTTTCTTTAAATTTAAAAATTCGCTATAAAATCTGATTTTTAAAAAGTGGATTTTGTGTATTTGCATATTCTGTTCTAGTTAATCAGCCTTGCTTGGGGAGGTGATGAATCCTAATTGGGGGATTCCCAGACCACTCATGTGGTTATCTGTGACTTCCTCTTCCATTGTTTTTGGGATAACTGTTTCCATGGTCTTTTTTCTTTCCAACAGATACACAAGCAAGCTCCCCCCTTAGAGGATATTGCTGAGGACTGCAGCACTTCCATGAGAGAATTGCTAGAAGCAGCTCTGGAGAGGAATCCTAATCACAGGCTGTCTGCAGCAGACTTACTGAAACACGAAGCCTTGCACCCACCCCCAGAAGAGCAGCCGCGGTGCCAGAGCCTGGACTCGGCGTTGTTTGAAAGGAAAAGGCTGCTCGCCAGGAAGGATCTGCAGCTGCCGGAAAACATTACAGGTAATGGTATCAGGCTCACTTGCCTTCTGCTTTGTAGGCTTCAGTTTGTGTCAAATCTTGATTTGAATGAGCGGTGAGGAACCAGCAAAACTCAAAACGCGTCTGAAAAGCGACCGGTGAAAATCCCAATCAGATGAGATCAGACCCAGAGGCCATTAAGTGATCTGTAAAACGCCCATTGACTTCAATGGGGAGGAACTTAGCCTGAATTCCGCTGGGCTCTGGAAGAACTGGCTCTTGGAAAAACCGTGGCAGTCATTCAGGGCACTTCATGAAGTATAGATTGTTGTCCCAAATGGCCTCAATGTGCCACTGTACTAGAGATGTTTTATAGATATTCTTGATTTGTGAACAACCATTAAGTCAAACAACCACCAGCAAATCCAACACTTTTTGCCTTTTTAAGGAAAAACACACACACAAAACCATAACTAATGTTGCTGAGTGTCAGCAGCACAAGCCCTTTGTTTTCAAACCAAAAATGACTGTGGGATAGAAGGCAGTTGCCCTTGTGCATTAGTAAGTGCTTAATGAAGGATAATACACGAGCCAGGTAGGAAACAGCCCTTTCAAGCCCAAGCGAGATTTGGTGCCAACAACCTGCCAACAGGCTTCAAAATATTTTTCTTCTACTTATCAAATACATTAGGAGAGTTCTGACAAATGGCATCGAAAGACTCTTCCCAGACAAGTAGTTTATTTAATTGGGATAAATATTTCGAAAGATATCTGTGCAAAGTTTTGGGCGCTGTAATGCATAATTGTTGCAACAAATTCACTGAGCATTTAAATCAATCACACTTTTTGAACTTAGAATGCCATTGTACCTTCTGGATTTTACCTTGGGTGTGCATAATCCTTTGACCAGCTCAGACTATCTAAATAAATTCTTTGGAAAATGAAAAGAATATTTTACCATTAAACTTGGACTTTATTATAGGTACTTGAGATTCGAAGACACTCCTTATACAAGTATTCAGGGGAATTCTACCATTGCAAACCTGGTCTGTCTTTTCAGACCTTGATTTAAAAGGCATAAAAAAATCTGAAACTGATGATCCTGTACTTGTTCTGTATTGTCACACCCAGACAAAAATGATACTGTGTTTAAATGAAAATTTCCCTATGAGGAACCAGAATTCTCAGATGGCAGAAAGTTAGCAGGTTTTTTTCTTGCACCAAACTCTCCTTTAGCACTGTAACTCAGAGGATGAGAAAGCGCTGCCTAGTTGTCCTGGCTGATGGAGCCTTTTTTAAAGTAATTGAACACACTTGCTGTTTTCAGTTTCAAACTGCTTCCCTCTCTCTGTCCTGGAGTTGTGGGTTGATTTGTTAGATTTTATTTTATTTGAGGTTTGACTTATGTTGTACTATAAAATTTTCTAAATGACATATTAATAAGATCAAATAATAGGGCAATTATTCCAGTAATACCTACAACCACAAAAATTATCTAATACAGCTATCTGTGCAGTAATTACATGGTTTCTCTATTTTCTTTTCAGACTCCTCATTGTGTAATGGGAGCATGGAAGAGTCAGACCTGCTAAAGAGACAAAGATCCCTCTACATAGACCTTGGAGCTCTAGCTGGTTACTTCAATATTGTTAGGGGACCACCAGCCTTAGAATATGACTGACTCAGGAACATTTTATGTTGATGGGTCAGAAATGGACCTCTACCTCTTAAAACTTGATTTTAAGACTTGATTTTTCCAATTTGTACATAAAACTGTTGCCATTACAGGCTGTCAAATGTGAATAGTGTTTAATTGCACAGATGATTAAGCTAAACCCTTAGGGGCTCTGATAAGCTGATCCCAAGCAGTGATGTTTGTGTGTCTGCTGGTTGACCAACAAGAAGGCATCGAAAAGAACACTGCTGGGAATGTCTTAATCCAGGATATCTTCCTGAGCTGGGCCTTGCACTTTTATAAAATTTATAATATATGCTTGCAAATAATGTCAGGAAAAAATATATTATAATTGAGCGTGTGGGTTGTAAGATTCAAGTCTCTCTGAGCTGTCCTTAGAGAAAACATTCCTGCCACTCCCCCACCCCCCCAAAAAAAAAGTCCTTGATTTAACCAGTCAAAGACTGGTTCAGTCTCGTTCTGTCTTTAAGACTTGATCAGTCTCTAGTTGTTCTTAAAGAAGATCAGGGCCTCCCATAAGGTGAGCTAATTTCCATCAGCTGTCTTTGGAGTCAGATTATCACTTGTTTAGAGAAGTGTTTTAACTTTGCATCTTCCCTGGGCAGTGGGAGCTGAGAAGGAGGCTGTCCCCTTCTCTGTGGGTCAAGGGAACCCTTCACTGGCAGTATCAGTTAGCTTTGGGATTAGCACTGCAAGCTGGCCCTGACAAAGAATGACAGTGACTCCAACTCCTTCCTGTGTTACAACTCCTGCAAGGTATGATAGTTTTCAAGGGTAGATCAAATGTTATTCCTTATTGGTAACAGTGGGCAGGCTCCAAACTCTTGCTTTTTAATACTTTAAAATTGTACACATGTATAATTGCTGTGAGTGCTACGGTTTGGAAAGCGTGTCATTAGTGACAAGCAGTGTTTATGTTCCTATGGAAATGGAATTATATTGTTCTTGCTGTGCCTCATACATTTGAAACATGATGTTTTAGATGATAGTAAAACTATGTAAACTGCATAGTTCTGTACATCCCATGGGATGAGAACGTAAACTTTTATAAAACTCTCTTTGATGCTTAGGATGACTCTTTATATAAGCATTTGTGTTAAATGGCATACTGTGTATGTTGTACACTGAATCTTTTCTGAAGCACAGTCTCTTTTTCATGTCTGTTATTTAATGCTGCTCCTCTCTAACACATGATCTTAAACAGATGATTTCTAGTTTGATACTGATATGGTCAAATGAATAAATCCAGCTCAGTGCCTTGAGACATGGTCACTCTGTTCCTTCATCTTCAAAAACAGCATGGGGCTGCAACTGCATTCAGGCCAACACCCCCTACCATGGCCCAGGTACACATTCCATTTATTGGGAAGTTGGGTAAAGGTGATTGTTGATGGATTTTGGACTCTGGTAATAGATGGTAAGTATTTCTGGCTAAATCTCCTTCTCGCACCCCAGCATTCCTTTTGGACTGCCTGGATGTTGCACAGCAGTTGTGTACAACCTGGAGCACTTTGTCCTGATGTTAATTGCTGCAAAAAGTCCTGCTGGGAATAACCCACTGCTCTAGTGCTTTGTGCAAAATACCTAGATGAGTTGTTGCTTGGAGGAGAGCTGTGTGAGGGAGCCCTCTTGGTATTTATACTGACTGTAGTGATCAGGATATTCAGGGATCAGACTTTGGGTGTGGCTGACTTAAAGAAAACATGACCTATTGGTTTGGATGGTTACCTTTGGCTTCATTATGTTTAATTATTTTTTCATTATGTTTAATTAGTGAATTAAACATTCACTATGTTTAATTTTATGATCTTTTGCTGATAGCTTTTGATCTTTAAGGAGATTGATAGAATCAATAGGAAGCAACTTTTCAGGTAACTGGAGGTGGGTTTATAATCTCTTCCCCAGTTTCCCTTCTATAAAATAAAGGTGTTTATTCTCACCAGACAATGGCTAGGGGTTATGCAGATGCTTATCAAGTGTCTTTATATTTCAACTATGAGATCCATGTCAAAATTGCAGGCTGCTAGGGGTCTTTTACCTTTCCTTTAAAAATGTTACACTCGATGCCTTAAAGAGCTACCTAGAAACAGAGTCTAGACAGGAATAAAGGAAAAATGTGGTATTTATTTGAAAGGCCTTCAGAGGTACACTCTGAGCTCCAGAGGGTCCTGCCTCAGTGGATCCCAAAATGGACAACAGGTTATGAGTTCTTCACACTTTTATATCAACATAAATTCACCAACCAGAACCCAGCCCATGATGGAATTTCCCCAAGCTTGCCCCTCTCCCCAAGGTGATGGTTTACAGTTCTTGTTCTGGGTGTCCTTGGAGAGCAAACTAGACAGGTTTTGTTATATCTATTTTAGCATAAGAGAACAGCACTTAACAAGCTACAAGAAACTTCTGAGTTACACTAGCAGTACAGGATTTGAAAAATATAAAAGTTAAAACCTAAGGCATCACACTGACTTCTTTTATTTTTTTCTGTAATGCTATTATCCTTTCCCCCACCCAGTTAAATATTTTAGCATGGAAATTTGCATATGGAGACACTGTTTAATATTTGGATTTAGTTATGGCTGTTACATATCTTCTTACTAAGAAAGTACTAAATGACCAGGTTATCCAAAATAATTGCAGTGTATGTGTTGCCAGACATAGGTAATAAGGTTTGGCTGAGTGAACCAATAGCTCTTTATAGACACATCCACACGTGTGAGGGTTTCAGGATAAATATCACTTCAGAGGACTGGTGCACAATCAACAAGCAGCTGTTCAGGTGTGCTGAACACCAAGCATTGCTTCTAGCTCTGTCAGCTTTCTAATAGCTGAGGACTGTTTCTCAGGTAAGCCTTAGGCTGCAGCATAGCAGGAATTTCTCTCTGGAGCAATACATCATATCCTAAACATACCACTTCACTCAAGCATATCCCACAGTAGTGATCCCTGCGTTGTGTAGGTCCACCTGTTTATACCAGCACCTGGGGAATGAGGTCACGGAAATGAACTGGGTTAGAAATATCCTGGGAGGGGGAAGATTACTCCTCTAATCTGGTTGCCTGAGCAGCTGTGTACTCAGAGCAACCGAGGCTGGCATTGAGGGGGAGAGAATTAAAGTGATGGTGGGAAAACCTCACAAGCACATGCCCCAGGGTTTGGCTGGTCAGCACTGAGCCATGGGATTTTACAAATCGTTTGCCTCTGTTTGTGTTGATTTCTGGTGTGTCCTTTCATTTTCTCTTGGGGGAATACTGAGACTCATGCTAAGCTGCAAAGGAAAACACAAGTACACGGGGAAACGCACTCTTCACAGCAACTGACTGTGCTGGTTTTGGCTGAGGTAGAGATAATTTTCTTCCCAGTAGCCAGTGCAGGGCTGTGTTTCAGCTTTGTGCTCACAACGGTGTTGATAACGAGGGATGTTTCTGTTACTGCTGAGCAAGGCTTACACAGTGTCAAGGCCTTTTCTGCTTCTCACAGCGTCTCGCCAGGGAGGAGGCTGGGGGTGCACCAGGAGCTGGGAGGGACACAGCTGGGACAGCTGATCCCTCCTGACCCGAGGGATATTCCAGGCCATACAATGTCATGCTCAGTGTATAAAGCTGGGGGAAGAAGGACAGAGGGGGAACATTCTGAGTGATGGTGGTGTTTGTCTTCCCAAGTCACCGTCACATAAATGATGTTTAAATGCTGTCCTGGAGATGGCTGAACACTTTTCAGCCCATGGAAAGTGGTACATGAATTCCTTGTTGTGCTTTGCTTGTGTGCACAGCATTTTACCCTTTAGATAGTGTTTATCTCAATCCATGGGTCTCACTTGTACAATTTCAGTCTTCTCCCTCATCCTACCAGAGGGGAGCAAGCGAGTGGCTGCGCAGGGTTTGGTTGCCTGCTGAGGGTAAATCAAAACACTGATGGAATTAGGGGGCCAAACGTGCCTTTTATCCTCCTGGGCTTAGCAGATTTCTTAGATCAGCCTGTGACCCCGGGACTGAGATCACCATCATGCTCCTCAGCAAGGCTTCCTGATGTTTGGGAGCTTGAGAGAAGCTGCAGTAGAAGTACAGAGCAGTTTGCCAGCCCTCCCTGTGTGCCGAGCTGACGGGAATGGGGAAGGAGGCCCTTGGCCAAGCATTAGTCCCTTTGTTGAGACCTTGGGGAAAATTGTGTTGCTCAGGCTAATTGGCAGAAGCAAAGAAGCAGCTGGGGAAGAGTCACTGGAGGTATGACCCTTCCACAGCTGGGAAGGCCAAGTTGGTTGTCTGGGAAGGACTGGGATGTAGGGAGATGGCTGGTGCTGTGCATGGCCAAAACTGGGAACATTTGCATGGCTGGGAACAGCTTCCCTTGGGGCTGTACTAGCTGCTTCCAAGGCAGGCTCAGACACCGTGGATAAAGGCTTTCTTTGCTTCCTATGCTTTGCTATGCATCCCATGTGCAGGGACTTCGTAAATTCCCAACACAAGAGCACCAAAGCACTGTTTGGACCCCAAGCAGCCTTTTCTTTTCTTACAGGAAAGGACCAGCAAGGTCCATTTCTGAAACTGTTACCATGCAAAGCTAACAATTCGAGCAAGGTGAAAACAAGTCCTTTATAAATTGTGTGCTGACCAAACTCAGCAACGCCCAAAAGAAAATCCAGCCAGACTTTGGGAGTGGCTCATTATAGTCCCATGGGTGCACTCGTGCTGCTTCAGGCTGGTCACCAGACACAGCCATGCCGACAGATACTGGGGCATGGTGACTCACCAGGAAGGAGGCGAGCTGCTGTGACAGCTTTGCTCACCTGCACCCACACCTCCTGGCGAGGCAGCAGCACGTGGCACCTGATCAGGGAAGTAGCATGGCCACAGGGGCAGCCTGAACGTGTCCAGGGGCAGGTGGGTTTGTCCAGAGAGAAGGTGTCAGGAAGGTGCTCCTAGAGTGAGGTGTGCAAGAGGTGTGCTCTATCTGATCCTCATCAAAGCTACATGCCATGGCAGCTGCATGCCGGCCCATAAATCTGGTCTCCACCATGAACCCTGTTCCTGCAGGAGCCATTGTCAGAGGAGGGATGCTGCCATGGTGTCCATGCACAGAGAGACCACACCCCACTTATCAAGGCTGCTGGCAGTGCAAAGGGTTGCCTTCTTTAACTCTCACTTAGAGTAAGCCAAGGTCAACTTTTCTGCCCCTTTTCTAATGGTTTAACCACAGCTGGCACCCAAGTAGTGTGCAGCTGCTTGCTCACCCCGTCCCCATCCCTGGAGGGAAAGAAAGAACGCAAGGGACTCAGGAAAAAAAAAAAAAAAAGGAAAATAAAACTTGTGGGTTGAGACAAGAACAGTTTAATAATTGAAACAAAGTAAAATGTGATAATAATAGTAATAGTAATTAAAAACCAAGAAAATATAAAACCAAAGAAAAAATGAGTGATGTACAATTCAATTGCTCACTACACACTGACCAATGCTCAGCCCATCCCTGAGCAGCAATTGACTCCTTCTCCAGCTCCCCCAGTTTATATACTAAGCATGAAATTCTGTGGTGTGGAGCATCCCTTGGCACAGTTTGGGTCAGCCCTCCCGACTGTGCTCCCTCCCAGCTTTTTGTGCTCCTCCTCACTGGCGGAGCATGAGACACTGGAAAGTCCTTGACTTAGTGTAAGCACAACTTAGCAACAACCAAAACATCAGTGTGTTATCAACACAGGTTTCATCCTAAATCCAAAACACAGCACTGTACCAGCTACTAAGGAGAAAAATAATTCTATTCCAGCTGAAACAAGAACACCTTCCCCCCTCCAAAAAACAAAAACAAAACAAAAACACGAAAAACACAGTTTGCCCAAAGAGTAAGTCCACAAAACCCATTGAATTTCCAGTATAGGTCAAAGTTTTCCCTTTGTCAACTGCATGTTAAAAGTGTAAGTGAACAGGAGCTGCTGCATGTGCTCCTGGTACAGGTAAGTTCATGGCAGAGCTGACCCTGAGCAGAGCCTGTGTCTGTACTCCACCATCACTGCAGATGCTCCTTCAGTAGCCTTTATTCACCAGTGGTACAAAGCTCCCCTCCAACAATAACAGTTTTTCCTCATTTTGGGTGTAATGACAGTAGTTTCCAAGCCTGACCTGGTGTCCCCACCACCCATGCAGCTTCCCTCCCGTCTCACAGGGCTTGCCATCCCTCTGCAGCTCTGTCCAGCCCTCAGGGGTCCCTGTCTGCACTGCACATCCTGCAGTGCCAGCCAGCGTGGTGGCCCTCTGGTACAGATGCAGAGGGGCTTAGTGGGAGGCTGGCACGTGGATCTGCCTCTGCACCAGGTCCCCAGCCCCTCAGATGGCACCTGGCACAGGTGGAGGAGCTTAGGGACCCCTGCCTCCCTCTCCCACCGAGCTCCTGACACAGTGCCAGCAGGTGGCCAGTTCCAGCTGCTGTCCTGAGCTGAGCCAGAAGCACGATCATGCCCCTGGGATGACAGCAGCCTGGTGACACTGTGCTCTCGCTCCCCAAGTGCTGGTGGCCCAAGGAGGATCTGGACCCCTGGGAGCACTGGGACACCAGGGCTGGGTACTGACTGTGAGGAGCATGGATGTATTTTCTGGGATACAGGGATGGCAAGAAGCCAGCAAAGGCTTCCACTAAGGGACATGTCTGAAAAGTGGTTTAAAAACCCCACGTGATGTCTGGGCTAACTGGTTCCCTGCCTACCTTGCAGACCCTCTGACAAGGGACACGTATGCTGCATCCTTGTGAATTCGAGTGCAGATTGTTTTGAAAGTACAGAAGACCATATTTCACTGTCTCAGGCAGAGTTGGCCAAACACCATGGCATTTCCAAGTACACACTGGGTTGCCTTCAGGGAAAATCAGACCATTTTCTGCATAAGGAAGGAGATTTTAAAGCAAGCAACAAGTACCCTTTGAGGTTAAGTTGGCTCTTCCTTAGAAATATGAAAATATCTTTGGCTACAACTTATCAACAATTCATTTTGCCAAAAAAGCAACATTTCCAGGAGGGGAAATAAGCCAAATAATGTTAAAAATGTTCAGGAAGATATATCTCCCTTTCCGCACTGTTTTATGCAAGTAGTACCCCAGTTAGCCTGTATTTTCCAGCTTTGCAGCAAGACTCCAGAATTAACTGCAGCATCTTCTCTTGGCCTTCTCTGTAGTACATATGGGTAAGTGCATGTTTCATAAGAAGTCAGAAATTACCTCGAAGGAGGAGGCCTCAAGGTGTCTCTGAGCACACACATCTCAAAGGGAGGTGTGGGATTTCTTCCTGCACCCCATGAAATTTGTAAATGGGGTGAAATCATTCCCTGCTCCATGGTGAAGGGGAATGACTTCCAAAGCGAATTTGTCAGGTGGAGGCTGGGGCAGCGTTGCACATTCAGACACCTGCAGTCAGAGGTAGTGCATGTGCACACCCCTTGTTCTGGCATACCAGAGGGCAGGAGGGGCCACCCAGCACACCCCTCTATAGGCAGGTCTTGGGCAAGAGCCACTTTTTGGTTTTGCCTCCAGACCACTTGTTAGGACACATGGGAAACTAAACCAGCATGGTAGGAAGGCTGCTGGAGATGGGCAGCAACAGAGACCTTTCATCACTCAGCTGCCTGGGGAAAGGAGGAAAATTCTGTATTTATGTAAGAAAATACAGTGCTCCTTCCAAACTTTAGTTCTTTGCAAACTTCTGCTAACCCCAGCTGTTGTATCCTGGAATTTTGCCTTCCCTTAGACTCCAATGTTTTTCATGCCCAGCCTTTGCATGTCAGTAGATACTATCCTAGATTTTGCAATAGTGCTGGTTACAGGATTTCATTGTGCCTTTTTGATCAGAAAGACTCTTATTTATATTTAGGAAGTGTTTTAGTGAACTGGATAGGGCTGCTATAAGAAAAGTCATCATGTCAGAGTCAAGCTTCTCATAGGAGTAATTAGTATCAGAAGCCATGAAGAGAGATCATCTTCTCCAAAATGATACTGTTGGTGTTATATTTGTAAATATTGTCCCAGCACGATCACCTCTGTCCCTGAAAGATTAAGGAACGATGTAGACACCAGGGAAACATGTCCAGCTATTAAATATGGGCCTGCTGAGGATGACTCATCTCTAGAACATTCCCAGCTGGCTGCTCCTCTCCCCAGTCCCTTGAGGGATTATTCAGCTGAAGTCATGCACTGACAGTGACATAACAGTTTCAGACCAGAGTTTTCAAAATACAAACAAACAACCGGGTGCGTAAGACTGCAGACACAGTTTCAAGTTTAATTTATAAGGCCGCTTTAAGTTTGGAAATTTTTATTTTTACAGACACGGGGATATATTTTCAAAGCCTGAATGGGATAGCCCAAATAACTGAGTGTGACATTGCAGTCTGCCCCATGTGGAGCAGGGGTGCACTAGAGATTCTTCCTGTTCCGTGGGCACCTGACCTTGAGGGGAAGCAGGAGAAAGCTGGGCCACCCTGCACCCTGTTGCCCTCTGACCCATGTTTTTGAGACAGAGTAGAGGCTGACACACAAAAAAGCAGGCACAAAAGGCAAACCTTGTCTCCTTTCAGCATTTGCCTCTGTGTGATGTCTCAGAGCATTGGGATCCTTCCTCTTCTGTGCTTGATTACCTCAGCTTCTTACCCAATCTCGCAAGATCTCAGGAATGGATTTTATAAATTTCACCTTCTCAAGACATGTTTTTTTTAATTCCCTCTCCCTGCAATTATCCTAGGTTATTCCTTGTGTCTGGATGAAGCTACAGGAGGAGACTTGCTTCCCCCATTCAGGCAACATTTGACATGCTGTGGGGCATTGTCCCCCCATGCTTTCCTCCTGCCTGACTCTATTACCTTCTGTCCCCTCTCCCCTGAAGTCACTAGGAGAGGGACAGCCAGGACCTCAGTGCCTTTCTGAGTGGTACAGTCCACATCATAGCTCTGTGATATGAAAGCCACTCCCCTCTCCCCAGCCACTGCCAGGGAAGGTTTTACTGGGAGGGGAGGCACTGGAAAGCCAGGAAGGATAGAAGCCTTTGGTAGAGGTACAATACTTGGCACAGATGCACTGTGTACCAAAACATGCTGAAGAACAGAGGTGGCCTGTGCCCTGTGCTTGCCCTGACTCAGGGCCCCGGTAGTGTTGGGCTGGCTTGGATGTCATGTATTTTGGGAAGCCAGTGGTTACAGGATCAGGTCCTGTGCTACCCACCAGCTGGTGGTGAGTGTGGCTCCCAGCACACTGCTGTAATACAGAGTCGAATGATTAAGGATTATTTCCACTTTCCAAGCAATGTCAATGTCTCCACCTCATTTCCTCTCAGGACACGAGACAGTACATCCAAAGCTGTTCCAGTGCCAATGTGTGAGTCAAAGCCATCGGGTGATGCACGCACCAAAAGGAAATGGGGATGCAGAAGCTGTCCAGAGACACAGGATGTAGTCTGAGTCTGTTTATTTTCCTGGTTCATTTACCCATAACCTCCACATAAGTTTCTTTTTTATTTTAAATAAGACCTTTTCAGGCCTTTAACTAGCACTGTGCGCTTTTAACTAGCACTGTGCACTTTTCAGTCTGTGCCATGCTGAGCAGGTTGCTGTTTCTCACTTTAAATCCCTTCTCTTCCCTAAGAAAAGGCACTTTGTGTACACAGTGCACTTTGTGTACCCTGCCCTCAGGTACCCTAAGACACATATCTTTGCTAGGGTGGTTCTTTCATGCCCCTTGCCTTGCATCTGCCCACATCCCACTAGTCCGTATGGAGCTATTTAGGCAGCAGAACAGGCAAGCTGCCTGCTTTCAGTGAGCCTGCTCCTGCCCCAGCCCAGCCATGGCAATGAGCTGCCTTCAGTCACTCAGCCACTCGAGCCCCGAGCCACTCATTTACAGCAGTATCCTTACAATTATCTCCTCCCCAGCAGCTGGCAGCGTAGTCCTGGCCATGCACCTCAGAAACCCCACACAGAGCCCACCTGTTTCAGGTCTGCTGGGCCAACAGGCAGCCACATATACTTAAAGAGATGTGTTGCTGCTGGTGATGAGCTTCACACAGCTTTCCATCCCGGGGTGGTGCACACAGGATTATTCACAGCCTCCACAGCTCCCACAGGCTCGCTCCTGGTGTGTTGCTGACTCCCTGTGTCACACCACTGACTGTACAGGCCTGCTGCCAGGAACAGGAGATCTCTCTGCATTTGCCCTGCTTGGTAAAGGATCTCCCTCGCTGAGAGGAAAGCTGTGGCCCTCAGGACTGCAAGCTTCCCCCAGTTTGGGCTGGCCATTTCAGCAATGGCATATTCCCTGTCTTGTGCCTCCCTCCAAGGTGGTTCCCTGGCCTCTGAGGTGCTTTCCACAGCAAGGGTTTGGGGAGTCCCTGAGGGTTGGTGGAGATGTCCTGGGGGTCATGGCTTGCTGCAGACCAACTTGGACAGAGGAGAAAGCTCTAATGTGGGGCAAAATGAACAGAGCACAGGTGTGAGAGACAAGAAATGGTTCAGAACGCCAAAATATGAAAGGAATAATTATCATTTTGTCTAACCTGGTGCATAAGACAAGCTAAAGGACTCCTTGCAGAAACTCCTTCATCTCCTCTGCCCTGCCCTGCCCCCAGAGCAGGAAGAATGGAGAGCAGTGGATGAAGTGCTTCAGGAATACAAGAAGACCCAAATGCTGCAGCTGAGGGATCCCTGCTGTAAAAAACTGGCTCCACAGACATGAGGTACAGGAATTTCTGCTGTGACACAGGAATGCAGGAGGACATGCACTGAGCAGGGCAGGGCAGTGTGGGTACTGTGAGCACCCCTGGGCTGGGGCAGGAGCAGCAAAGGGTCCTCTCCTGCCTCTGCTGATGGCAGTGGGAAGTGCTATGTTGGAAGGACACGGGAGCTGGCTGCAGTCTCAGGTCCATTCCATGCTCCCAGCATGGTGCTGGCTGGTCTAGGAGCCACACCCCTGTCTATGACTTCATCTGTCTCACGTCTCCATGTGGTTTGAGTCTCAGATCCCCTCTGGTCTCATCCTTCTCCTATATGGAACAATGAGCCTCAGGGTTTGCCGTCTGTCCCAGGCTGCTGCTTGGTGCCCCAATGGTTTTAGTGTGCTTCCAGCAGATGGAAGGAACATTGAGGGGCTCCAAAGTGTTAGTATTCCCCTGCCCACCTTCCCCATGACTCGCCCACCATGGCCACCCACCTTTCTTGAACAATGTGAGCCCACACGAAGGGAGAAAGCAAGATGACCCCTCAGCAAGGGGCTGGTTCCATTTTGCACCTTCTTGACCATTTTCTTGGAAAAGTCTGTCTCAGGCTGATGTTTTCTTAGGCATGAGATGAGTGCAGAAATGAGGTGGCAGTGAGGAAAGTTTGCTCTAGAAACCACTTTCAGACTTAGCTGAATGCAGAGAAAAGGGGTTTTTTTCCTGGTATATTTTCAAGCGATCTGTACTCCTGTAAATCTAGGCTAGTTTTATTTTCAGCACTTCTAGCTTGGGGATTTCCTGAGAGCTCAAAGGAGGAAGGTGCCTGCAGCCAGATCCTAAAAAGGACATAGGAACTGATGTCCAGCACCTGATCAGCTGATGCCAACCCTTGATCATGTCTGAAGGCTCTCTGTTTTTTCTTTATGCCCATACTTCCCCAGAAACTGGAGAAAATTTAGTACTGCAGAGAAACTAAGAGGATGTAGTAAAAATACTGTCAGGGAAAATGTCTGTGCAGTAGTGCTGGTTTTGTGCAACAGCCCCAGCAGTGCTGCATCACACAGCACAAAAGAGGAAGAGTTCCCACCGGGGAGTTCTTTCTTCACTTCATTTAACCCATACTTTGCTTTTTTTTTTAATATCCTTTGACTGATTTTACATGCCTCATGACCACTCTCACTTTCCCCTTGCACTGTGAGGTGCCCAAGGCATGAACTTGTCTGCTCAGAGCCTTTTCCTTGTGCCTGTAGGTTCCCGCTGACACCCGAAACCCTCACTCACCTACCAACTCATCCCATTAGGGTTGGAGCGTAGCCACACCTTCTTATTTCTCTTAAGAGGTGTTTCTCTGAACAGCTTCTGCATCTTCTGCCTGCTGGAGGTTTGGATAGTGTACAGCCTGTAAGCTTGTCAACACTTACACTGAGTAGGTAATTGTCCTGCCAGCCCACGGCCCATTTTCTGCTGCTCTGGCTGCCAAGGGCTCTATGTTTTTTATCTCTTACAGGGTCTGTGAGCATCTGTCATGAAACCAAAGAGTAACTTCTTGGGCATGCAACAGCTTCCCCTGGAAGAAGAGGGGAAATGTGACAGGAACATGTCTGGACGGATGTCAACCACTGGCCCTGCACCTTGTCACACACAGTCCACAAGGGAAAACAAAACCTACTGGCCTCCAAAATTGTTGTTGTTGCCCCTTCTTGGGAGATTGCTATCACAAAGCAAATTTTACCCTAAGAAACTTATAACAGATTCCTAACGCTGCCCTCCTAGAACTTCTTTATGACCAGTTCAACAAATTGATTTTTACACACATCAAAATTACTTTCTTTCCCATTCCCAAAGTGAGGAAATATTTCCATCTTCTCCCCTGTACTGTTCTCTTCCCTGATCAATATTGAGCCTACAACTTCAAGTGAGATTTCTGCTGCTATCTCTGTACTTGATGCCTTGGGTTTTCACTTTTATATTTTTCAAATTCTATACTGCCTAGTGTGTAACTCTGAAGTTTCTGTTAGCCTGTTAACTTCTGCTCTCTCCTGCTAAGACAGACGTAACAAACCTTCTCCAGGCTTGCTCTTCAAGGATGCTCAGACTGTCCTAGGCCCAAAAAGTGTAAACCATCATCTTAGAGAAGGGAGCAAGCTTGGGAAAATTACATCATTAACTGAAGATTTAATTGGAGAATTATCCCTGATTTGAAAATGGGTCAAACTTGTAAAAGTGTGAAGAACTTGTGACCTGTTGTCCATTTTAAGATCCACTGGGGCAGTGGCCTTTAGACCTCCCAGAGTGTACCTTTGAAGGCCTTTCAAATAAATATCTACCTTTATTCTCTTATTCCTGTCTAGTCTATCTTTTAGGTAGCCATTTAAGGCATCATACTAGATGATTTCATGTCTTTCACTGGAAGATCAAGATACTCCTCTGTTTTATTGCTTGGGATGTCTGCATTTATGTACGATCCTTTCTTTTTCTTTTCTTTTCTTTTCTTTTCTTTTCTTTTCTTTTCTTTTCTTTTCTTTTCTTTTCTTTTCTTTTCTTTTCTTTTCTTTTCTTTTCTTTTCTTTTCTTTTCTTTTCTTTTCTTTTCTTTTCTTTTCTTTTCTTTTCTTTTCTTTTCTTTTCTTTTCTTTTCTTTTCTTTTCTTTTCTTTTCTTTTCTTTTCTTTTCTTTTCTTTTCTTTTCTTTTCTTTTCTTTTCTTTTCTTTTCTTTTCTTTTCTTTTCTTTTCTTTTCTTTTCTTTTCTTTTCTTTTCTTTTCTTTTTCTTTTTTTCTCTTCCTCTCTTCCTCTCTTTCCCTCTTTCCTTCTTTCTTTCATCATCATATTTCTTAATGGAAACAGGCACAATTCTCTCATTTACTGTAACATTTCCTTAGTAGCTGTCCTTATCTCCATGACTACTTCCTTTCTCCTTGATGCACATTCTCTTGCCCACTAGACTTCTTGTATATCCTATTCTATCTTACTCTTCTCTTCCTGTCTAATAAGAGCAGGCACAGCAAGCAAAGTTTTTCAGCAATTGAAATTTGGAGCTGAATAGAAAGTTCCTCGGATGATATGTCAGAGGTTGCAAGAATAATTCCCTTTCAAGATCTGTTTCAAAATTTTCTTTTTTTTTTTTTAATTGAAGTATCAACTAGGATCAGCTAGGACAGATCCAGCCCCTAAAGTTTAGTCTTTCAGCTACATAGATTTCCTGTTGTGCATGTCCTTTAAGTTCTCACATTGCCAAAATATCATTACAGCATGAAGTCTTGAAATACCTCTTTGTTTTCACTTTGCAGTCAGGGCTTCACACTTCTTTTCTGTGGCCATGGAGAAAACTCCACTGGACATCACCTAAACTTCTTCGCTGCGAGCCTGCTGCTGACCTCCTCCAGCATGAACAGTCATTTGGTCTAACAAAGAAAACCCACAGGCTTTCACTGCTCTCAGATGATCCTTGCACTTTCAGATCTTCACTTGGTGTCATTTCTCTTGGCAAACACATTTGCTCTGCACAGAAACTTGTCATCCTCCCTCATGAGAAGCGTATAGGTTTCCAAATGGATCTGGATCTCACCTCTCAAACCTCCAGTTGTTCTTTTGGCTTTTTTCCTGAAACCTCTTTGTTCGTCTTTGGTTTCTGGTTCCAGGCCATCTTCACTACATGGCAGCATTGTACACAGGGCTGCTTTAGAGCAACATAAAAGTCAGAGCCTTTCTGTTGGGTCTATTCCAACATTTGTAATGGTATTTGATTGACTGAAGTTATCAGAGGTTGTCTCAAGACTTGGTCCCCCCATGCATCCTTGGTCTGTAGTAGGAGGACAACTGGGAGGACAGCTGGGTGAACTGCTGAAGCACAGTTGTGCCTCTAGCTAAGGCACTCCTGCATTGTTTTCATCTCTGCCACTGCGTCTCTGGGTGGCTAACACCAAATCTCTACAAAACAGTTACTCTGTTGTTACTCAGCTCAGTTCTTTTGAGACCTTCAGACAGGAATTCTGACCAGACAGCAGAATAAACAGAATTCATAAACACCTTCTGCTAGGCAAAACTGGGACTGAGCTGTGGACCCTGATAGCAAGTGGGTATTCAAGATGGATGAGAATTTGTGGCTTGTTCACAGGGTAGGCAAGTGTCAAAGTTTGATTTGCCTTTAGCTAAGCACAAAACAAATGATCTCATAGTGCCTGGTTTGATTCTAAAACCTCCTGACTTTGCGTGAACCTAAAATACCCTGAGAAAAAGCTTTTCTTTCTGTTTTTCACTTCTGCTTTCAGTGGTAACTGGAAACCAGAAGCTCCAGCACACACGAAAACGGTAGTGACAGGAGAAAGAGAATTACGTTTACTCCTTTGAACTACCAATGGAAAAAAAAGCTAAAACTTCCCGGATTGGCCTGAGCTTTCAGTGGAGCCTGAAGGGAGGAGGCTGATGTCACTGCAATTGTTTCTGCCAGTGTATGGGGTGAGAGCCAAGTTATTTGCCTCCAGTCTGGCTGGGGAGTGCCCACCCAGATGCAGGGATTATCTGAATCACTGGCATTGACTGCGAATGGCGAAAACACAGCTTTGGAGCTTGAGGGAGTTTCCTTTTCCCTTTTTTCCATGTACACATGTCCTTCAGGGAGGAATTCTCAGGATCTCTCCTTGGCACCAGGCAGGAGGCATTTGATCCCAAGGTTTTGGCAGAACACTGCTTGCTAGGTCAGCCTGAGTCCTGCCAGGGTGAGCAGGGGCTTGTGAGCGGTTTCCCCTGGTATGAAAAGCAGGTGGTGCAATTCCAACCTTCCCTCAGATAAAACATGAACTCTCTAGAACTATGGGAAGCACCTGGCACTCTCATTGACCCTGGCAGGAACCCACCCCAGACAGTGGGTGAGTTTTTGGTGCATCAGTCCCTGCCTTTCGAGATAACCTTCTGCCTTTGCAGCCACACCGGATGCATCCTGAGGGTTTTGCCCTCTGTTTCCTCAGTGCTCCCCACCAATGGCTCCTCTACCGCACCCAGCCCTGGCACCGCTGGGCTGTGCCTCTTCTTGCTCCCCTCTCAGGTTGCTCCTGCCTTTCAGCTCCCATCACCAGTTTGAGGAGCAGGTCGGGAAGGACACAACATGGTTTCATTCTCTTTTCTTAAACCACCTTAGAAACACAGAAATGTACTTTTAATGGCTTCTGTGATGTTCTAGGATTTCCAGCATTTAACCGTGTCACAGTTAGATGCTTGGTGGATACTAACACACCTGCGCTACCACAAGAGGTGAGAAACAGCACTAGAAAACCCCATAAAATTCTCTCAAACAATCCAACAGCATGTTTTCTAAAAAACCACCTGGCTTATGAACAGTGACTGAGGGTGGGGGAGTATGTGGTTTGGGTTTCCACTTCTGGGGAAAAACAGAGCAACTATTCATGCTATCACCTGTGAGCGCCATCCTGATAAAAAAAAGCCATGCTGATACCAACCTGGCAATAAGGGCACATGCCAATTCTCTGCCCTAGCACAGCAGATACTCACTGATGTGTTACTCCAGTTACAACTGCAGATTGTCTGACAGCAATGAATCACAGGGTTCATTTATACAGAAAAGCAAGTTAATCATGTTTACAGCATATAATAAGGAGATATACTTCCTACAGGTTCCTCAGAGACTAGCCTAACAGCCAGGATGGGAAGAGACTTCCTCGAAGAGGAGTTTTATTTTTAAAAAGTTAAATTTATTTTTTCTTGGCTTGTCCTTTTCTGACCTCTTTTATTCTTCTCCCTCTTTTTTTTTTCTATTTTTCCCCCTCACCCTTTTTACATGGAATTAAATTAACCCTAAGCCTGAATGCAGAACAGAGCTGCCCCAGGCCAGGGCTGTAGGCATGGCTGACTGGTGAGAAGACAGCGTGCTGCAGCCTAGGAGTGAGTCTAAAGACTGATATTCCCCAATGACGTGACAAATGCCCCTCTGGGCACCTCAGCGTTATTATTCTGGTCCCTTGACCAAGCTCGGGTCACTCAGCCGCGTCCAGGAGCAGCAGCAGCTGTAACGAGACGTGATCGCTTGCTTTGCCTCGCTGGCTCACGAGAGGCCCTCCAGCTGCCTCTGCATCTCCAGCCCAGCGCGCTGGGTCCTTGCCTTGGGACAAAAGTACAGCAGAAAGTGTCGCGTTGGCTCTCAGTGAGGGAAAGGGGCGATGGCCGGAGCCAGAGCCCCCTCAGCAGCCCAAGCTGCAGGTCCTGCCCCTTCAGGGTTCGGTACGGCCTGAACCGCAGCGTTGTGCAAACCCCGGGGAGACTCCGACTCGGTTTGTGAACTTGTATCGCCATCTAGTGATGTCCCTGCGGGAGCGCCGGGGAGCATTTCCCGGGCGGGCTCGGCACCGCGCCGGCTCCCTGCTTTCCCCTGGGAATGCTGGGGGTCCGAACTGCGTCTGAGCCTGCACAAGCGACGGGGAACACCGGGGTTTCCTGCTGCCGCTGGGTACCACACGGCTGCCGCCGTGTCACGCTCGGCTCTGCCGGCGGCCATCGGCTGACCTGCGGCTGTGGCAGCCCAGGGACACGAACCAGTGTCCTGCCAAGGGGTGCCGAGTGCTTTGTTTAAACCCCAAGTGCAGCGTGATCTCCCTTGTGTTTCAGGGATTAAATTAGGAATATAAATATCTTGGCAATTTGGTGTTACAAGCATTTTATTGTGCGTTACTGTCACAAAATATAGAACAAACTTCAGATGCAGGACTTAATGTGACTCAAAGAAGAAAGATGAACCACAAAGCACATAAATATCTATCTATCTATGCAAAGATAAATTCTTTGAGCTATTCATTAGAAAATAGCAAGGTCTTCTCAACTCACCAGTGATGTAAATTTAATCCACAACAACTAAGCTTTATTAAACAGAAAACTCTTAAGAGATGACCCAAGATATTTGTGCAGTAGGAGCAGGAGGATCTAAATTCACAAGATGAAAAAATAAATACACAAAAACTTCAATAAAAACATCATTGTTATGTCCTTACGTGCTACATCCCCGGTGTGGTTCACACAGCACATCCCTCCTACAAAGCTTGAACAAGGATTTCTTGGCCCTGCTCCTGGCACTTGTTCCCATCCCCATTCAGAGTGTCTCCCTCCTGCCTGGAACTATATCTGATTTTAAAATGACATCACAATAGAATTGAATTAATATGATAGTGAACAGGCAAGGATAGGGAACTAAAGAGCTTTCTGCTGCACTGCTGCTGAGCTTCCAATCCCCAGCCCTGCAGTCTCGGTATGCTGTGGACGGACGCTCTGACATCTATGTCTTGCTTTCCATCCCATTTTAGAGCCCAATTCAATTTTCTTTTAAATCCTCTCTTCTTCCATTCCAGTCTCTTCCCTCATCTACTTCCCCATGGAGTACTCTGAGCTCTCACTGGTGCTGGTGGTGGGGTGGCACTGAGAGGTCTCCAGGCACAGCCCTGGTACTGATTTACCACATTGCTGTGTAAAACCAATCAGCACGTTCTACTCTCTGCACCTCTGCTGATACGCAGCATTTCTACTTCTCCCTTGAGTTCTTGGTCTCACTTTCCCCCAAATGACTTTTCTCCGTGATAACACCACCCAGAGTTTCACCAGGTGTGACTCAGCCCCAGTTGGTTCTCTCTGCACAGCACAGGATGAAGAAGACAATTGCACTTGCAGGCTGAGATCAGACTGGCCACGGCATGTTTCTGGTGCCTAGGGTCAACACTGGAAAGAACACTGACAGAACCTCATTTTACAACCAAATGGAAAGTAATTGGGGAAGTAGGGCAGGGAGAAGGTTTCTTAGAATCTTGGGAGAATTTGCAAACTCTATGTTGAGACATACCTGGAATTTCTAGTGAGATCACTCAGGGTGGAGTCCAATGGACAAAGCCACAAAAGCTGGCACAAAAATAAATAAACTGAAGGAAGTGGCCTTTGAAATAAGGAGAGTTACAGAGAGATACAGAATTGTAAAAAATGTTCATTCACTCTTCCCAGTGACTGTTTTGATTTATTAATGATTTAATCCTGGTCAAAACTGGAAAACAAAGTCTTTGGGATTATTCGTAGCTTGTGTCATCACTTCTGAATAGTATTTAGGAAATGTGTTCATGGACAAAAAAATGCCCAGTAGGTTCAGAGGTTTTCCAGTGCATTCCAAGCCATCAGAAGTGCAGAAGGATTGTAAGAAAGTAGCTTCGACCCCCAAACCCCAACCCATTTACCGCTGAAATCTCTGAAAACAGAAATGTTGATCATTGCTGTTTTGCCCAAAGAGATCAAAAGCTTGGATGTGGTGTGTTCATTCTGAAAGGCGCAGGAAAAAACCTTCAGACCAAATATTGTACAGAATCCTTCCTTCAGCATTTGGCAAATAACCTCAGATTATGAGAAAATACACTTCCCTTTTCAATTACAGCTGTTTCTGAAGATTTTGTGATCAGGAAAAAAAAATTTCATGTCCTTCTTGAGTATTGATCCAATGGTAAGACCACTGAGCTGGCCCTGGCTCTTCCTCATGTGGCAATGAAAAATAATCTAATTATTCCTTCTGCCTGCAGAAGGCCTGAGCTGTCCCAGTATCTCACAGGGTGGCAGTACTTTCTTGTGCTGTGATACAATGGTTTTTTAGTGCATATGCCCTAGGAGAGGACTGAAAGGACAAAAAACGGCATAGGAAATCATTCTGACCTTTCTCACTAGTGGCCCACACAGTCCCCGACCTGCATCAGCCCTTTATCAGGTCCTTGGCATTCACTGTGGGCCACCCACTCCATGTGTGGGTGCTAGGAGGGAGGGCAGCACCCAGGGACACTTCCTGGAGACCCACCTCAAAACCCTGCTGCAGCCAAGTGACCTTTCCCGGGCAGAGAACAAGAGAAAAAATATTGCATCATTTCGGACTTCCGAGATTTCAAAGACTTCTCCAGCATTTGTTGAGGACAGGATTTTAAAAAACAGCACTTGTTCTCAAGCTCAAAATGTGTTATGAAGGACAAGTACTGTACAGTGGTGTTTTGAGCAAAGATAAAAACGTTCCACACTTACAGGTTGAATTTCCTGAATGAATTGATATCCTGTAACAAAAGCACGCTATTAAGGATGAATTAAGTCAGCACCTGTGCTTACAAGCATATGGAAAGATGATATTTCCAGAAGGAATCAGAACTTATCCAGGTGTTGTTATCACTACCCAGCCATATAAACATCACCTTGCTTGCACAGCCAGATACAGCCTGCACAACACTGTTAACCTGTTGACATATTAAAGAGGAACTGTGGATTTCCCAGAAACTCATATCACTTCCTTGACAACAATGCAAGGACTTAAATACATGTGCAACATATCCTGCTGCCTCCCTCCTTCCTCTGCAGACAGGATTGGGAAGGCTGTTTTCTGCAAACAGCTTTGGTTTTTTGTTGGCAAAGGATTTCTGTTTGAGGTGAAGAGAAATCATACAGCAAGAAGATCGGTTACCTTTAAAATTACCTCTCAATTTACCTCTCAAAATTTTTATTAGTTTACAAAGAAATGGCCAGGAAGCTCCTCTCTGCCTGACTGTAATACAGCTTCCTTCAGCCTGCAAATTTAAAATTGCCCTTTGGCTGCTCTGCTGTCTATACACTACAGTCCTTTTTAAATAGCATTTGACAGAAAAGGATCTGGAAAATCAAGCAAAGTTTACAGTTTACTAGTTTAGAACTTGTTGATACAGATAGAGGAAACTACATAAAGATAAGTGCTTTCATGTTTCAACAGCAAAAACAAGATGTATAAAAATAATCATCAGTGTACAACGTCATTTCCTTGAAGTACAAACCATTGATCCTGTCTTCTACAAGCCTGGAACATGTATCTTGATAAAAGTTGTACACAAACCACTTACCACTGGCACCTTAGCAGAGCTTTAGCGTGCAGTGGTTTCCACTGAAAAGAGTCTTCAGTTGCTTGCAGATTTCTGGGTTTTTTTTCACTATTAATATTTTTTGTAACTATGTTGGTTTAGAGGCCTCTCTGTCTGTCATTAGCAGCTTATTTTAGAAGCAGGTCTTAAATCAATGTGAGTTTTCACAAACTTCACCTTGATGAATCTTTTATACTGTCATTTCCTGGGATTTGGGGGAAAGTGGTCAGGTTTTTTCATAGTTTGAGCACAAATTGTTACTTCTATTTAAAACCAAGTGAAAATAATACATTTACCATTAAGATTTTTACTTGGGATTGAAGTGGAGAAAACGTGGCATTGGGAGGTTGGAAGACTCTGGTGGTTTTCATCCTGTATCTTGTGGAGATACGATATTGACATTTTCTGCATAGGTGAGCTCATCAGCCAGGGAATCTGAGTTTGGGAACTGGTTTTGCTAGGATCCTTGTGTGTCACTTCTGTATACCAGCATTTGCAAGACTAAACACTGATAATGCTTCCATTAAAAAAAAAAAAAAAATCTTAGAAAGCTTAAAAATCTCTAACATGAATTAATTTATTTGGGAGTTAAAAGAAACCTTACTGTCAGATAAACTAATACATACCTGCAAAAAAACTTTCTATCCAGTGTGACTCTAAAATGAAAATCCTCAGACAGGGAAATTCGTTGTTATATTTAAAAACATTTAAACTGTCTCCTAAAGCACTTTATACAACTGTCCTTCCTCTTTAACTAACAGTACTTCTCTGTTTATGTTCTTGCAATACTGAAGCTTGCAAATTGCCCCAAATTCTGCAATTGCTTGGGTTTTTCGCACTCCCTAACTCTGAGAGTCAGCAAATATTTATGAAAATTTTTCTTTTTAAAAATAGTCTAGTCTGAATGGCTGTGAGATATCACCACTGCTGTGAGGTTTGTGTGGCTTAAGCTGTCAAAGGCTGGAAAATCACCCCGTTATCCCCTGCCTGCATCAGGAAACTAGCTGGTCTCTGAGCTGGTGCCAGGCACTGGAGGGAGGCAGGCTGGTTTTGCAGCACCTCCCCCTTGGCCAGGCCGATTTCTGCATGCCCAGGTCTGCACTTCCTCTGCATTTTGTGTCACCGTACTCTCCTCACATCAGGGATCACTCTTCCCTTCGCATTCTGCTCAGCGATTTCTGGGCATCCCCCCCCTCTCCCCTGGCCACCGTCATCCTCCCTTTGCCCGGCCCTTTTCCAAGCCGTGGTTTTGAGGGCAAGAGAACCTCTCCCCGCTGGCTCTCGGGCTCAGCCAGGGGTGTGTGTGTCGCCAGGCTGTGTTTGGGAGGGTTTCAGCACAGCACAGGCGGCATCACATCCCTGGTGAAGTGATGGAGGGCGCGGGGTGAGGATGCTGTGGGTGAGACATGGGGACAGGGGGAGGTTCTTTCGGCCCCAGATGGTTCTGTTCCACGTGTGGGCACATGGCCTGAGAAGAGTGTTTAATGTGATGTCTGAAACAGGCTGAGAGGAGTAAGAGGCATATCTGATTGCATATATGGAGAAGAAGCCCCACACGGCCCCATGCTCTTCTTTTTTAGCTGTGTTTCCATGTCAGGAGACAGGCAGCACTGGCAAAAATACACGCCTGGGGCCCAGGGGTTTCTCCTTGGTTTGATATGTGACCTTGGATGAGTTATTTAAACTTTCTGTGCTGAGTCCTTGGTGCACATTAGAATTTTCTGTGGTAACCTGTCTTGGTTTGAAAGACAGGTATCTGCTAAGGGGGGCAGGAGCCTCCCTTGGAATAGAAGATGTAACCCCCTTCCCTCCAAATTGTTATAATTTTGAAATCAAGGGGCTTTCAGGCAAAGAGATGAGGAGTAGGAATAACAGTTCTTTACTAACAGATATATATAACAAGGCAAACAAACAGCAGTTACTGTGTCAGTGACACCAAACAGAGCAGAGCCAGAGCAGCCTCTCCCGGTGAGCAGGGCGGGTGCGATGTTCCCCCGCGGCTGCAGGGGGCGCTGCGGAGCGAGCTCGGCACCACGCGGTGATGGCGGAGGGGAAGTCACTGCACAGACCCTGTGAGGGCAGAGGGACAGGAAAACCTCGGGAACAGCAGGCTGGAGCAGGAGAGATGGACCCAAATTCCGCGTTGTGGATGAGATGTACCAAACTCCGGAGCTGCAGCAGGACCTCCGGACGTCTCGGCAGGCAGGGGGTGCCGCGGCTACAGTGTAGCAAAAAACTCACAGCAGCAGCAGCCACAGCAGCAGCAGGAACAGCAGCAGAAAGCTGAAGCAGCAGCAGCGGCAGAGAAGCGGCGGCAGAAAGCAGCGGCAGCAGCAGAGAAGCGGCGAGCAGCACGGCCTCTGTCTCTCCCCTCCGGATCCCCGAGCAGACTGAGCCAGGCTGTGCCTGCTTCCCGTCTCGAGTTCCAATCTCGCGCGGCCTCTCTGCCCAATGAGAAGCTCAGGCACAGAGGGCAGCTGGCTGGACCCTCCCCTGTGGCCAGGTCCCTTTGTTTTCTCTTAAGTGCCCAGCAATTTGTTCCTTAGCAACAAGACATGGGGAAAAATTCCTTTAGGGAAAAAGAAAGAACAGGGAACTTCTAAAAACCCCAACATAACCTCCCACCCCCAAAAGATTGCAGACAATGGGATCATAGAATCACTGATGTTGGAAAAGGCCTCCAATATCCTTGAGTCCAACCTTTGATTGATCACCACCTTGTCAAATAGACCATGGCACTGAGTGTCACATCCAGTTGTTTTTTGAACACCTCCAGGGAGGGTGATGGCACTGCCTCTATGGGCAGTCTGTTCCAATGCCTAACACCCCTTTCAGTGAAAAAATCCCTCCTAATGTCCAATCTAAACCTACCCTGACCCATCTTAAGACTATGTCCTCTCATCCTGCCGTTAGTTGCCTGGGAGGAGGGGCCGACCCCTACTTTGCTACAGCCTCCTTTCAGGCAGTGTGGAGAGTGAAAAAATCACCCCTGAGCTTCCTTTTCTTCAAGCTAAACACCCCCAGCTCCTCATATGACCACTCTTCGGCCGCTCCTCGTATGGCTCACTCTCTAGACCTTTCACCAGCTTCATTGTTCTCTGTACACCCTCCAGCACCCACCTGAACTGAGAGGCCCAGAACTGGACACAGCACTTGAGGCACCTCACCAGTGCTGAGCACAGAGGGACAATCACTTCCCTAGTCCTCCTGGCCATGCTGCATTTCTGATACAAGCCAGGATGCCATTTGGCCTGCACACACTGGCAGCTCATGTTCAGCCACCTGTCAAAGAGCCCCCCCACGCCTTTTTGCACTGGGCCACATTTCAGCCACTCTTCCCCAGCCTGCAGGGGTAATCCTAAATAAATCCTGCAGGGCTTGTTGTGACCCAAGGGCCAGGTCCAGCACTTGGCCTTGTTGAACCTCGGACCACTGGCCTCGGCCCATCCACCCAGCCTGCCCAGATCCCTCCAGAACCTTACTGCCCTCCAGCAGATCAACACTCCCAGCCAACTAAGTACCATCCACAAACTCACTGAGGGTGCACTCAGTGTCCTTGTCCAGATCATTGATTAAACAGGACTGGCCCAAATAGCAAGCGCTGGGAACAGCTGCCAACTGGATGTGGCACCATTCATCAACACTCCCTGGACCTGGCCATCCATATAGTTTTTAATCCAACAAAGAGTGCACTGTCCAAGCCACAGGCTACCAGCTTCTCTTGGAGAATGCTGTGGGAGACAGTATCAAAAACTTTACTGAAGTCCAGGTAGACACCTCCACAGCCTTTCCCCCATCCATTAGGCCTTTTACGACCAGGTCACCTGGTCATAAAAAGAGGTCAGGTCAATCAAGCCTTTCCTAAACCCTGGTTGTCCTCTATGTCCATGTCATGGCCCTCAAGACAACCTGTTCCTTAACCTTCCCTGGCACTGAAGTCAGACTGACAGGCCTACAGTTCCCCAGGTACATGAGCATCATGCTGGCTAACCTCCAATTGTTTGGGACCTCTACAGTTAACCAGGACTGATGATAAATCATGGTGAGTGACTTGGCAAGTTCTGCCTCGGGGGAATCCCATCCAGCCTCATAAACCTGTGAGTGTCTAAGTGGCTCAGCAGGTCACTAACTCCTGGATGGCAGGGGATCTATTCTGCTCCCTGTCTCTGTCCACCAGCCCAGGGGCCTTGTTGATAAACAACCTTTCTGTTAAAGACTGAGGGAAAGGGAGCATTGGATACCTCAGCCTTTTATTCAGCCTTGGTGACAATGTTCCTTATCACTCCAATACAGGATGGAGATTTTCCTTGGCCTTCCTCTTGATGTTAATGTATTTATAAAAGCACTTTCATTATCTTTCACAGCAGCAGCCAGTTCTAGCTGAGCTTTTGCCTGTGTTGAGCCGGGGTTCCCCAAGGCTATTTTCCATTGGATCTCACTGGGATGGACCTCATAAAGTCAGCTAGACCAGTTCTGCATCTCTTGGAGGTAGGCTTCTTCACTCCTTATTTTCCTGCGCTCTTTCTGTCCAAGAAGACAGCCATGGGAGCAACAGGAAAGTGCTTCCATGCCAAATAATTAGTTATTTATGGGAAGTACAAGAAGTCCAACAACACACAGTTATGGAATAATTTGAATCACATGAGAATTTATTTAAAAATACAAAAGGATTCCCCTCTCCCTATTCTAATGATATATGTCTTCGTATGGATCTTTTTTATCCATATCTAAGCCCTCTTGGAAACCTTATATAAGCTTGGCTTCAATGCAATAATGAGGCATTAAGTGCCAGAGATAATGTGTTACAAAACCCCTTTTGTTCATTTTAACAAAATTCTTAAACACATAAATTTTCTATTTCATTGAATTACACAGTTCCAATGCTTCCCATTGCTCTTTTTTTAAACCTCTGTCATCATTTTCATTTCCGATCTTTCAGCTCCCACTATCTTTGTATCATTTCTTGTGAAAGATTGACGGAGCTGAGCAAATTTTCTTGTCAGGGTAGACTTAGGACTCAGAACAATTTCAAACACCATTTTGTTGACTTTGAGTGAACTATGACTATTTGTAGTAGATGATGTTTCTACCTGTGGATATCAGGGCATTTTCATCAGCCTTGGGGCAAAATCCCATACCTCTTGAAGTCAAAGATCATTCTGTCAGGCTCTGTGGGGGCAATTCAGTTCACAGCTGCATGTTGGTGTCTTAGTCTGTGAGGTGAAGCCCTGCTGTGTCTGTGCTGCAGCATAAAAAGCAGATTAGATGACCATACACCCTGTAAGCATGTCATGATACCGCAGCCACTATCGTGCTGTGAAATGAATATAGTCAGAAACACAGCTAGGGCAGCTTGACAGACATCAAGTGAAGCAAATATGTGACTTCATCCCTCTTTGCCACATACAGTGGAAGTTCAAGCCCTGCTGTCATCGTGCTCAGTGAAGAGTGTTGACACCTGCCTTTAAAGGGCTGGCACGACTTGCAGACACATGGTGACCGCTGCAGATGGTGGCTGGAAGGCTCTGTTATGCATAGCTATGCGGGAGCAGCATCAATCAGCACTGGAAAATTGGCTCAGAAGGTTTTTCTGACCTGGGGGGATCCAGCTCAGCAGTGTACTTGGTCTGGACAAGTGCTTGTGTCTAGACTTTGTGCTGTGCCTTTAGGAGTTCTGCTGGATATAAGAATAATCTGGCATGTTTTAAAGGGGAGAAAATGGCCAAGGCAAATTTGGTCCTTCAGCTGAAGGATATGAGAGGAGACACTTTTATAACCATCAGAGTAATCCTAAATAAATCCTGAAACTTTAATGGGAGTGATTTTAGCATATTTCCTGTAGTTTGTAATATTTATTTTGATGTATGTTCAGAAAGGTTATGTAATATTTTTCATGCATGAGCTACTTTTGGCAAAATATAGAGATCTTCACATGCGTAAAATTTCCTATTATGATTGGCCAATCTTTAATAAATGATCTGTAATAGCAAATATTGGCCCTGTGTTTGGAACAGAGTTGTGTCAGGACCCAGTGCTCCAGCATGGAAATATGTTCTTATTACAGATGACCTGACCTCAGCTGACCTTTGTGTGACTGGTACAGAAATTGGTCTGTCCTATGGCCCTGTTTTCTACCCAGAAACCTTTTCCAGGCTATGCAAGATTGCAGCTCTAAGTACCAGATTCCTCTTTTATAGCTTGTGTATACCCCATATCTGTCATTTTCCTGTGACTGTGAAACAAACAAACAGGGACAAAAACTGATCTCACTGTCAATCATGTAGTATCAGGGAAGCTCTCTTTCATTAAAAATAGTAATTCTAGGTTGTAGTCTAGATGTGAATCCAGCTGGTTTTGTCCACTAGCAAGAGTGATTAATTTATGCAACCAGTTGGAAACAGTTCAAGGGAAAAAAAATTAAAAAAGAAAGCTGGAATTAAGTAGGTAACATTTAGAAATGGGACCTTGTGAGGGATGTCCTTGTGCACCCATGAGAAAGCAGTTCCCCGTGCCTTAAAAACACGTGAGAACTGTTTTGTATTAAGTGCATGCCTTCACAGGGATCAAAGTTTTCAAGTGAAGATGAAACTGAAATGGTTTTATTAAAATATGAGAGAGAGCATTACGGTGCTTGCCGTCCTCCAAAGGCTGCTGGGTGCGTTCCCCGATGGGTGCTGCTCTGAGCAGAGCGCGGAGCGGCGCTCGGGGCACATCCGCGGCTTTCTAGCACCATCTCGTGGGCAGCCAGGCCCCAGGGCCAGCTCGGCAGAGCACTTTCCCCACGCCGCAGGTTTAGACAAACAGCTCTGAAAGTCTCTATTTGATGTCTCTGCTTTTCTTTCACTCATTCCTTGCCGGCATCCTTTCGCAAAGTGATGCACTGATACAGGAATCTCCTTGCAGGCGCAGGGCTGCTGAGGGACCACCAGAAGATCTCAGCGCTTCCCAAGAACTGGACAGGCTCTGAAGGAAAGCGAACATTTTGTAAGAAAAAATAATGTTTGGCAAAGCTGCTACTGATCTAATTTTGCTGCCTGAAAAACACAGGAAAGCCAGCTCTAAATAGATATGAAAAACAAAAGCACACCTCACCCCACCCCCACCCAAAAAAAACTTCACCCCCCCAAAAAAACCCTCCAACACCTCAAAACCAAACTAAAACAATAAAAGAAAATATGAATTTTCTGTTATTTATAATACAGCTGTTACATTCCAAAAATATGTCAAGACTTTATTGGTGGTTGTTTTAAAATGCACAAATCATAAACAGAGAACAGAAAAGGCTCAGACACAGCTGACAGGAATATATGAAAAGATGCACTGAGCAACAAGAGTACCTAGAGCCTACAAGTGCTCCTGTAGCTGAAAGTGGGTTTATAGGTTGCGCTGAACACAAATAAACTTTCAATGCAAATTTAACGTCATTTTTGCTCAGTATATAAAGGAGAACCAAGACAACAAGCACTTTTCAGCAAAACTTCAGCCCTGATCCTGCTCAGCCTACTCCAAGTATGGACAAAGAACAAACATGGTTTTTTATCATCTGAGAGAGGGATTCAAATTCAATTTCTGTCTGAAGACATACATGGAAAGGAATACGCAGGAGAAAACTATGTCCTGGTTTGCTTAGCAGCACTCCTCATGGCACAGGGCTCTAACCAAACATTAGGTTATGTCACAATGCAGGTATTGGAGGTCTTGAAGCTTAACTTGCCTTAATAGACTTATTAGCCACTCAGTCTTGGAGCAGAATTTGGAGAGAAGATTGCTAGAGGCATTTCCAGGGGAACAGAAACGGTGGGAGTCTGCTCTGGAGAAGCTCTCTGGGTACCGTAGGAGCCAGCACAGCAAAGGCTTTCCCTGGCTGACCTGTCAGCAACTTTGGGCTTGCCCAAAGCTTTGCTTGGAAATCCCAGAGGCTCTTGTTGTTGTACCTTATCTCCAGTTTCATCAGGAGCAGAAATCCAGTCTCTAGGTTTCAGCTGAGTGGGTTGGTTTGGGGTTTTCTTTGTGAGCAGAATGGCACCCAATGTACACAGTACTGATGCAAACATCAACCTCAAATAATTAGTGCATGTGGCCAGTTAATCTTCTTGTTGGCTCCAGGTGGAAACATGCCAAGACATTGCTGTAATAGTGAGTCCATTACATTTACACTTTGTTTGCATTGGATGTTCAAATATTTCTGTATCCTAGTCACAGTTTCCTCCACCAGTTCTTACAAGTGTTATACATGTTTTGGATGGAGGTGAGTAGAAAATATTTTTAGTTAATAAGTAAATTCACAGCAGTTTTAGAGTAATTGAATCAATTTAGGTCAAATTTGATAAGCTATTTTGATAAAAAGTTGTGGGAGTGTCTGGAAAGCATATTGATATATTTTCATTTTGAAACCAATCAAAATGAAAAAAAAAAATCAAGCCCAAATTCTTCTTTCCAGTTGGCAGTTGAAAAGAAGCTAGTTTTCACCCAGTTATGCCAGACTTCCTCAGAGTTTGGTAACCTCGTGTCTTAATAGGAAAAGAAATATTTTTGTATTATTTGTGGTTGACCCTATGATGGCTTCTCACCAAGGGCTGTCACAAAGGGTGTTGCAAACAGGAGTCTTCTGACATGCATGGCACAGCTGGAGAAACTGCTACGACAACTTGTTGTCATACGTTATGCAGGTGACTGTCCCTGCCAAGTTACCTACCAGGGCTGATAAATCACTGGAGCAGGAGGAGAGTATCTGTAAGATGAGAAGCAGAATTCCTTTTAGATAACATCTCTGACAGTCTCTGGACAGGAAATTTCAGTGGTGGTGTTCATAAAACGATTCTGTCTCAGCTCTCACTTGATACCATTCTGGTGTCATCAGTGTCATAGGAACCCTGCGAAGAAATTTGTCAGACTTTGCACCATTTTCACACCCATGTGCCTTGCTGGTGCATAGCCATCAAATTTCCAGTATGAGTACTGGTCATGCTCATAACCTGCATAAGGAAAGACGAAACAAGAAAGTAAAATGTAGTTGACATAGGCGTGTTTGCACTCCAGCACCCATGAACAGTCATTTCCTGCACGTCCATCGGCCCTGCTCATGGCCATCTGATAGATGATACACTGCTGTCAGTGCTCTGGCTTGTGCATGCTTGCACAAGAGTGGAAGGTATGTAAATTCCCCCAATATACATATATATTTTTATATCTGTAGTGCATGATAAGTATTTAAAATTTAAAAAAAAACCTGTTCGGTTTAATCTATCCTCTGGTCATGTCCTTACTTCATGTTCATTATTCTTAAGCATTTACTGAATAACACAGGCAAACCATTTTCAGACTCTGAGTTTTCTGGGAATCATTCACTTCAGCTATTCACTATTCATCTTTTGTGGTAGCAGACTGGCTACTTAAACCACACAGTGGTTTTCCCCTAATTCGTAACTGGGTATTTATAAACAGTAAAATAAAGGCAGATAAATTGTGAATGCTCTTCTTTGATTTTGTTTGCCTGCCTATGTGGGCATGTGTCCCAAGAGCAGCCCTGCCTGGGACTGAGTACATCCGTACAAACATGAGGAAATTTGGGCTTTGGGGAAGTTCTGTGAACATAATGGAGCACAGCGTGTGAAAGACATTTCAGGGCATTGAACTTACCACATATATTTTGGATAGGATCTAGTAGTTCTCATATTTATAGTGCCAAATAATATTACTTGTTCTAAAATTTCAAGCTTTGTTCTATCTGCTACCTTTTTGCACGTGTCTTGGTTACAGGGATGGATGTTTGGGTGGATCTCTCCTGCATCTCTGGGTAAAGCTGTGATGTCAAGAATTAAAGTCATTAAAAAAGGAAGACATAGAGAGATGTTCATCATTGAGCTCATCTGAAACCAGGGTAACAGTCCCATTCCCCACTGAGCTGAAAGAGGAGGAGGCTGCCCTCCGGTGTGCTTATGTTTTGTCAGGCAGGTCAGGATCCATGTTTGGCTGGCTGCTGCTCTTGACCAGGGGCTGGGAATCACAGAGAGAAGAGAACTGGGTTGGGAGACCTTGGCACCCAGTGTGATCTGGAGCTCTGATGCTGTAACCCAGGGACAACTCTGCAAAGAAAATGTATATGTACTAACTGCTCATGGAGCAGAGACTACCTAGAGTAACATTGCTTTGCAACACCTTTGGGTTATGATTCTGGGGACTTTTTGGGTTCCAGTATTGATGGTTTAGATGGGACTCTGGCTATCTGGAGAACTTCAAAGCAAAAATATCCTGAATGTATCTATGGATTTTAGGATAACACAGCAAGTGGCTAGGGATTTTATGCATTGCATTTATGAATACATTTGAATTCTGCCTATGTGCTAGTTCTTGAGGCCAGACCTTTTTTCTTCTTGGGCCCCATCCTCTGGGGCAGAGGATGATGGACTTACTGCCAGTTAAGACACTCATTTTCTGTAATTTGTTTTGACTTGGTTGTATCTTCGTATCTATTTCAAGGATTATTGCAGAGGCCATCATCATCATAAATAACTAGATGGCAAAAATGGAATTGCCATGGTGATGTGCAAAGCAAGTAGTTTTTGATCTAATCAGTTTTTATTTTGAGTACTTGAATGTCTGTAATTTAATAATAAAACCATGAGCTGGATGGTTGATCTCGTCGAATAGTCATTGTTACTGCCACAGAGGGAAACCAACTCCCACCTTGGAGACCACAGGAACATAAACCCACTTCAGATAGCTCCTTACTCCTCCCAGAGCTGCAGGTAAGTTGACAGTGATTCTTCCTCCCTAACCTGCAATGTTTTTCATGGGCAGACACCAGTGTGTTTTATGAAAGTGGCCATTCAAAGACAGTGACATGGAGACAGGGCAAGGCAGACTACTCGTAAAGCACTCATTGTGTTTCCTTGTGCTATGGCCTGCACTACAGGGCACTGGGGACCAAGAGGACTTCTCCCATGCTTTGGGGGAAGCCATTACCTGAGTGTGACAGCAAGTCAGAACCACGATTATGAGGGTACAGCAGAACAGGGTGAGGGAGCTGTGCTTACACTTCTTTCCTCAAAGTGGTTTCAGCACACTGGGGCCGTAGATGAGAAGGGGAGAGGCTGCTGTAGACAAGGAAACAAATATGAGCTGAAATGTAGTGCGTTTTACAAAACATAAGGCTGAGCACAGAAACCGTCAGGAAGCATCTCTAAGTTGTGTGAAGAAAGATAAACCTTTACTTTCAAGGCCAAGGGCTAAATGCAATACCTTTAACAAAGGATCTCAAAGTGTGGGGATGGATCAGCCCCGGGGGTGCCACACAAGGTGTCCTCCTTCTTTATCTGTGAGACTCCTGCGTTATTCTCCTGTCAAGTGGTGAACCAGACCTGTCCCCTGAAGTGGGGATATTGTGCATACAGAAATCTGTCTCTGCCTCTACCAAGAGAAGTTGGGACACTAAAACAATCTGAGCATTTTTTTAGCCTATCTGGGATGAACTGCCAGAGTTTGAGCAAGGTAGGCTGATGGACTGGGCTGCCCAAGGGCCGCAAGAAGTGAGGGTGGAGTGGGCTGCATCTCCTCTACAGAGTCTCCATGAGGAGGGTCCAACAACCCTGTAACACTGTGAGTGAAGTCTTTGGATGAGAGTGCTCATTCCTCTGCAGATGCATCAGTGAGAGCTGTGGCAGAGCTGGCCAGAGTGTGCCAGAGAGCGGCACTGCATCCTCTCACTTGTGTGATGAGATACAAGTTTCCATTTTCCACATGAGATGTCTGTAAACCCATGACCTTGCTAGACAAGTAAAATTTAAAAAAATAAGTAAAACAAGGCTCCATTTTGTGTCCATGTGAGATTCTTTCAATAGTCAGTTTTCAACCATAGTCAACAAAGTACCTTATGTTTATCAAGACACATTTTCCATTATGTATACAGACCTTTGTGTTTTTTTAAATTTGAAAGGTCATTTTAAGGGCTCAGGATACTTCTCTGTTACACAGGCCCAACAGAATTTCTGGAAATATTTAATTTGTGTACTGTGTTGAAAGCTCTCGAACAAAGTGCACATCATTTAATCTCTTTATAGAACCTTTTGCTTCTCCTAAATATACTCACATTCTTTCTCTCAGCTAAGAAAGCCTTACTTTCTTTTATCATCAGTTTTCAGTATTTTATCATGAGCATGAAGGGGTAGTCAAACTTGTTCAATCTGAACAAAAATGTCTGACGTTTTCCATCTTCTCCCTTTAATTTAATTTTTTTGGGTTTCTCTGAAAAGACTTGAGGGTTTTGAAAGACACAAGTTTAAAAAAAAAAAGAATAGATGTGTTATGGTAAAAGACTCTCTTAATATACATAATTTTCAGTCTACTCTGGTAGACAACAAAGTCCAGCTACACCTTCAGTAGCACCTGAGCAGCCTGCTCAAGAAGGTAGATTTGCATAAGCATCTCTGAGGGCAGCATTGGGCCCCATGCTTTGTTCTCAGCCATGGGCTCAACTCTGCTGTGGTGAGGTCAGGCCATAAAGAGAGGTAAGGAACTGAGCAGAACTGAGCTCTGGGCTGGGAGTAAGTACTTCCAGAATTTAATTTGGCTATGGAAATATTCCCAGTACAGCAGTATTCCCCCTCGTTAAAGGAGGGAATATTGATGTGGCCCATAACCTCTGTAGGGGAGGAATTAACTTTTAAACTGAACACTGCACTTGGATAGGAAATGAGCTTAGTGGGGTCTGCATGCTAAGAGACCTGTGTGCTTTGATGCAAATACTCTTTCAAGTTTGAGTCTAAGCACAGAGTAACACTGGTCAAACACAGACTAGGAATGAATTACTTGAAGTGGTTCCCAGCTAAAGAATATCCTTATTAGTTTATCATTCCTTCTCTGGATGCTTTCTAGTGTAATGTAATTGTGCTGAGTACTTAAATAATTACTGAAATGAGCTGTAGGGCTTATTTTTCCAGATGGAGTATGAGAGAGGGCCTTTCTAGCTGCTTTGCCTTGCTTGTGAGCATGTTCATCCATTCAAAGATGTGTTTTGAACTTCATGCTTGCTGGTCTGCATGAACCTCCCAGTGTGGAGAATCCTAATCACAGCTGCAGCAAAGGTCTGTGGTCTCACTGTGCAGGACTGCAGGATTTGGGAAGCCTGGGGAGGACATATATCCAGAGGTCAAACAAGGTTTTCTTTCATTCTGCCTTTCCTTTGACTTCTTTTTCTTGCTTTGGTATGAAAAATAAAATAAAAACTTAAGATTTGTTTGTACTGTCAGGTTGTTTTTTATCCTAATAGAGGTATAAATAAAAACTTAGTGTTTTAATTTTAATCTCTTTTTGATCACTCATTCTTACATGGTGATTTTGCAGAATATATGCTAATGCTCTGATGTCAAACAAACATGCTTCTCCTGAAATTGATTTCACAAACTGAAGTAATATTTTCTGATATTTGCTCTCTAATATTGAACCTCTGTGGTGAAGGGATAAATTTAAGTCCTGAAAATATTCTTTCAGCACTCACACAGTGAGTGAGCACTCACACTTACTGGAAATGGAAGTACAATTTCTGCCAGTTAATACAGCTGAAGCATAACATTTTTATGACATTCCCAGTTGCTTAATATGGGGTTTTTTCTAACTGAAATGTGGCTCATCTGCTAAATGAACAGAGACTTAGCTTAATCTTTTCTGGAGTGTTTCAAAGTCCAGATCACTCTACTTTTTTTGTGAGATTTCATTAGTCTTTAGAAGTCCCGGATTATCTTCAGATATCTTATAGCAAAATATTACCAGCTTTGATTTCACATACATATAAAACGTGCTTATTTTCAATTTCTCACTGAGGAATTTCCAATTACATACTGGTTTGATTAGAAAAAATTTTGCCTTTTTGCTGAAGAATGTAGTCTGGATATATATGTAAGACAGAGTGTCTCCCTGCTTTTTCCTGATTTTTCTTCATTCCTAGAGAGGATTCAGGAAAAATGAGAAGAGATGTTTGATGTTTCAAGGTGATATTCTTAATCAAGCACTGTACATGCTCTGTTTGTTTATACTGTTGAATTTTTATTGCCATTTTAGCAGCTTCGGTGTAAGTCTAATGCCTTTAAAGGCATCCTTCCTTCAGTTGAAATACCTGGATTTTTGGTCCATGTTCTGGTAGAAATCAGAGTGCTCCAAGGGTCACTGTAGCATCCCAGCTGCCCAGAGTCTGGTAGGATGAGTGTATTTCTTTAAATTTAATTTTCATTTTAGAGCTAGAACCAGTGTCTCTCTGTTTGTGTTATTTCCATTTTTATAGAAATACAGTGCTGCACCCATTGTGCCAGAGATTTTTCCCCTGGCACCACCACTGCTGGAGCTGCAGATTTTTGGCAGAGCAATTTTAAACTCCTGGTTTCAGCAGACATTGTCAACCCAGAGCCTTGATGCTGACCATGTCACCTTCTTGGTCACTTTTCCCAAATAATGGATTTTCCGTTTTCCCTCTCATTTGACTCCTCTGCTTTTGCTGACTCCTGCACTCATTAGCTTTGCTGTTGTTGACATATTTACTCCATTTTCTGTCGGGTCATTCCAAGCATACCAACAACTTAATTATTGATTTTAAACAGAAATAATTACGTCTTTCCTTTCACTTCTCCAATATTACAGTCCAAGAGCAGCATATCTTGTAAGAATATTGTGAATGCTAATTACGGAGAAGTATTGTGTTCTACAGAACATTACAATGAAATTAGACTCTCCTTCATCTCAGTACTTATACCTTCTTGAATGATGGTTGATGAAGTGGCAACCACTTTCTGTTTTTAGTGAAATTTTGACCTCTGGCTTTCCAGAATGGTGTAAAGAATTTTGCAGCATTTTGAACCCCACAGGGGTTTAAATAATTTTCTGCTTTCAGATATGAAATCTGGGTAAACATCCCATTAAGTAGTGTCATAGTATGTTACAATGACTGATTTATTTTTGAACATGAATGCAGAATGGTTCGTTCTATTAAAATTCTGCACTGAGGTTTCAGTAATGCTATGCATTGGTTATTGTATTGCATACTTTATTGCCCTTATCCTGGATTTTCTTTACATAGAAGAAAATACCTCTGAGAGTTTTTTTTTTTGCCTGTACCTCACAGTCTGACTGATGCTCCCTCTACTTCTCCTAGTTAACTAGGCGATTCCATTTTTATGTTGTTTTTTGAAAAACTCTCTCATGAAAGTCTCCTGACTTTTCTCCACCACCAACGTCCAGTTGTTTAAACCTACTGCAGGGAAAAAGTCATTTCAAAAAAGGACCAGTCATATGGTCCTGGTGAGTGTTCCCAGAAATTAATTAAGTATTGGGATGATTTTGCAAAATCACAGAATCACAGAATGGTTTAGGTTGGAAGGGACCTTAAAGATCACCTACTTCCAACCCCCCTGCCATGGGCAGAGGCACACCAGCTGTGGATAACAAATTTAAGGACCAAGTTAGGGAGGGATGATCATGGTCTTTACTAGACTGTGTGATCTGTTGAGGTGGCACAAGACCCATTCTCAGCTGCTCTGTACCTGCATGACTGAGGATAAGGGCACTGCCATTGAGCCAAGGTCAGGCACTCTGCAGAGCAAGTCCAGGCACTCATCAGCCAGTTCCATGCAGGGCTGCACACAGGCCCTTCTTCTCCATCCCTCCTGCTTCCCCCCCCCCCCCTGCCACCGCCACTATTTTTAATCAGAAACCAATTATAAAAAGTTGCTTTATTTTATCTGGACGTTCATCTCTGTTCTGGTCGGGTCAGTAAATTGGACACAATTACAATCAAATTGCACTCCAATGCTGGTAAAAGCAACAGAAACAATTCTCCCATTCCTGTTTTGTCCCTGTTTAATCCTACTTAATTGCTTCTATTTGCCTCAGAGCCTTAAGTAGTATCTTCTATCTCCTACCTAGTGTTGCTCCAAAATCAGGCCAGAGCTGCTGGAAGGCAGCCTGGGTGGCTGGATTAGTCTGGTGTGCTTCCCTACAGGACAGGCAAAGTGCAGCAATGAACTGCTGTGGTCACTGGTGGGTCACAGGCATTCGAGAGTCCTCATCCTTGCAGAAATTGCCCATCCAAGCCAAGTTGCTCAGGAAAAGAACAAATTAGTAGTGGACTGAGTGCATTGATGCCCTAGGACACAGGGAGCACTGAAGATCAGCACACAGGAAGCATCTCCATCACACCACCTGAGCAGAGCATGCCATGTTGCCAGAAAGAGCAAGCCCTATTTCTTTCCTTAAAACCATTTTTTACTAATTAATTTCTTGTAGTTAAAAAGTCATCATTCCTCACCTCACTGATCAGCTAGTGTATTTTCACACTCTGACTGGTTGGCAAACTAAATGAAAACCTTGCGGACACAAGTTTGTCTGCAGGAAGAATTTTTTGTGCTCCTGTCTGCATGATTCATACTTGCTCCAGGGAAAAAGTTGTAGTTGAGAAGGGGTGCTAAGCTACCATGATTTTCCATGCCCTCACAGAGAAGAGAATACCTCTTCTACCCTTTTATTTATTTTTTCTGTCCCATTCAGCGGTGATGTGGAGTGTAGCTAGAACAATAGCTAGTCTAATCCAGACAGTCATTTCATTGTAAATCATCACGGTGCACATTTACAATCCAGGTATTATTGTTTTAGTTCTGCTTCTTCACTTTTCAGGTTAAAACTGGTTAACACAAGCTTTCAGAAAACAAATAAAAAATTAAATGGCTCAGAAATGGGACATGGTTTGCCAAGTATCAGCCTGGGGAGATGTTCTGTAACATTGCAGGAAGCTCCTGTGTATATAATCACAAAGGAAAATCTGACAGATCTTTAGCAATAGCTTTGCAGTAATAAATTATTATTATTAACAGATCTTTTCATCCATGGGGCTCTAAGCACTTTAGGAATATTGTTTTACAGGAAAATACACAGGAGTAAGGAGTACAGTTTAATCTTTTTGCCACATTTTATAAACAGACAGGTCTGGATGCTCCCTCCTTAACATGTGCTGTGTGAGGGACTCAGATTTAGGGACATTGCAATGGGTTGGGAAAGAGTGATCTAGCACGAGGAAAAAGGACCAGATGAGACATGCATGTGCTGGCAAGTTTCTCTAGAGAGACACCTCAATACTGAATTTTTCGCAGACCCTGACAATGTGTGCTAAACAACGTCAGGGATTTGAATTATTCAAGGGTATTTTTCCCCTCTTCCCACAACATGCTCTATGCATTCTTATCTCTTTTGTGGCATCAGGCTGCACTGCTGCTGTGTAACTTGTGAGGATGCTGTTTGCTACGGAGGTGTTCAACACCATGAAACCAGGGTGGCAGAGCTCCTCATCCACTGCCTTCCTCTCTACAGACACAGCAAAGGCCTGGTGACAGCAGGAGTTTGAAAAAAGTCAGCTAATCCTTGCATGCAGAATGCTAGGCCTTTGTTTTCATCTTCTTGGCTGAAACTTAAAAAATGCAATGTTTTTATTTACTGGCTTAATCTCTGGCCGGCCTCCAGTGAACTGGGGCTGCAAAGCCACAGGGGCTGCTTGTGCTCAGACTGTTTGGGTGAGTTGAAGGGACTGGGCTCTTGGAGCAAGACTCAAACTAGCGCGGGTTGCACTCGAGTGGAGGGACCCTCTCTCACACACATCCTTCCTTTCCCTTCCCTGCTGCACAAACACAGCTCTTGCAGGTACCTGTGCTGCTCAAACTGCGACTGGCAGCCAGCCCAGGGAGTTCTCAGGGAACATTTCCCTTCTTCTTTTTGCTTACTCCTTCGTTCAACAGGTGTATTTATTAGATGACATACTGACTATGCAACATTTCACCATTTAGTCTAGGAAAGGTTTTATTAATTTCTGACTCGCTTCTGTCTTGATCAGCAGCTGTTAGTTTAACATGGACTTGAAAGGCTGTACCCACAGCTTGCTGGACAATGAAGTTAGTCTTAAAGGTTTGAAAAATATGTTACATCTGCTAATGAATTTAAGAACACTTTTGTGACATTAAAATAAGCCTTTCAGGGAATATGCAAGACTGATGGATCACCATGAGAAAAGGCATAACAGGAGTAGCCCTAGCACAGCTACCCAGGCCCAGAGATTCCAGCCATGGTGCATATCCCAGTGCTTCCCCTGGACAAGGCAGGGATGGCTGTTCATGTGCTGTTAAAGCTTCCACTTGCATGTCTTAGGTCCCTGAGCTCCTCTACTGTAACAAAATTGTCACCCTGTGGTGTGAACATACATAAACCAAGCCCAGTGCTAATTGGCTCCCATGGGCTGCTTGCCAAGGTGGCTGGCAGCCACTAGACTCATCACACGTACCTTAGCGAGCTGGGCACAGCCACACTATGCAATCCTGGCACTTCGTCTGCTGGAGGACTAAAAATGACCGAGACTTCCTTAATCTAGGAACATGAAACTGATGGTAGGGTTAGGAATTCAAATCACACTCCTGAGAAGACCTCTTTCTCCATGCAGCACAGATGAGCTAAGAGATCAGGTCATACCCAGATCATCAGCTCACCTCTGTGAAACCATTCAAAAGGGGGTCTGGGCCAGATTTAAGTACCAACTAAACATCTGTCCGAGCGGCAAAGCTCACCATCCCCAAAGTCTGTATTTCCCTCCCCACAAATGAATCTTATTGTGGGGAAAATATACGAGCAAATAATTAATTTTGGAGTCTGTGGGTGGCCCCTGAGGTGAACTGGAGCTCTGAGTTTTACATAAGCACACCCCCACACAAACTCTGTCTTTGCTTCAGATCAGCATCAGCGAGCCCACGCACATCTCTCCCGAGGCCTTTGTGCAAGACCTTTTCCTTCTACCAGTGGGGAAGCCAAGCCCCTGGGGTGAAAGACAAGTTGAAAGCTAAGATCTGAATGATTTGGCAGAAATTGGAGCTATTGCAAGATTTTCCAAGACGAGCCCACTGGGGGACTGGAGAGCTCATGATGATTTAATGGCTTGAAAGAGAATGGGGTTTAATCTAGACCATGTGCTGAGAGGAGCTGCTGAGCATGGAGGTAGAGTAAGGCAAAGCCACTCTGGCTACAGCGACTTCACTCTCCACATCTGGATGGCTGAGAAATGGCATTGGCCTTTCTATGTTCCTTGTTCTTTAAATATTGAAGTACTGATCCAAGCTTTCTTTTTGTGGTCAGACCTTCCTACATATGCTGAGTTTTGCACCCCAGGGCTACCCAAGGGTGTGCATGGAGACCTCCCTGGGGCTGTGGCATTTGCCAAGCAAGGTGGGGAAGGCAACTTGATGCGTTGCTGGAATTAATCCTGCCAGACAGGGCTACAAGCAGGGCTTTGGCCCCCTTTTGCAGTTGGAGCAAAAGCAGCCTGTGTGGTGGGCTTGTTGAAGGCACACAGCAGTTCCATGGCTCTGGAAGTGAAGGGACAAATGTCTGGCTGTTAACAGCACAAGCTGTGATAACCCAGGGATCAGAAAAGAGGAGGAAGAATGGGAAAAGAAGTCACAAGCAGAAAAGCAGGAACAGACCAGTAGAAGAGAACTTCTGAGGGACGTGGAGCCTGGGATTCTGCTGCTCCCTGCTTGTGTCCTTACAGCTCCCCACCCTCCCCACTCCTGCTGCTGCTATGCCCAGCCTCAGAAGAAGCAGAAAGAAACAATTGCATGGCTCTGACACAGAAATACCTTTTAATTACCTGAGATGGAGCAAGGCTCTTCTGCTTTTTCATCATAAGCATTGTGAATTTTATCAGTGATGCTTGGTCTGAAAGAGCTGCTTGCTCAGTCTTGCTGGGTTTCAAAGTCCTTTTCTGAACCAGAACAAATGCAAGATGTCAGAGAGAAAACAGATCCCAGGGAGGTCCCAAGAGTAGCCCAGAGGGATTGTTTGCAGGGTAAAACACAGCCTCAGAGAGTCGCAATTCCTTTGTTCATTCTGCTAAGAAATAAGACATTTATTCAAGTTAGTTTGCTCAGCCCTGAGCCCTGGCTATCACTAATCTCAGTACTGCTGAGGCATGGATTTTTATGGTGGTTTACTGTGCAAGCTGGAAGATCTCACAGCTCATAAACCATCTTCAGCATCCTCCTTAGAACATGACATTCACTTCTAGATAACAGCATGCTCTGGTTTGGTTTAGGTTTTGCAAGCCTCTGTAACAAGAGGCAGATCCATCTCACTGGCCTCAGGGCCAGTCAACATCTGGTTAAGGGGACTGAGGCAACCCCACGTCAGCCCCATTTGCCATCAGCATGTGAGACAGGCACTTACACACAGAACCCCTTCCAGCAGAGGTGTCTAAATGAGGTGGGTGGACGATCTCTGAAGCAATCTACTCACCTTCTCTGTAACAGGAGCTGTGGCAGCTACACCTCTGACCGCAGGGCTGGGTGGGAGGGTTTCCAAACCTGCTTACATGGCACAGCCTGATTCCTTTCCATCCACATGTGCTGCAGTTGGACCAGGGTCACAGCTTACAAATGGTGCTGCCACAACACACAGCCGTGTGTGGAAAATACCCAAACATCACCCTGGGGCCTGGGTAAGCCCTGTGGTGGGGAGGAACAAGGTGTTACCTGCCCTGCAGTGCACTCATGGGGCTAGAGCATTATGAAAAGCAGGGGGGATAAAACCATGCAGGATAAGGTTTGCAGGAATCCCAGTTTGGAGAGTCAGCACCACAAGGTGACAAAAAAGGCAGAGACCCCCTCTCACTGCTGTGAGGGGTGCGTGGGGCTGCTGTGTCAGGGTGACTCCTGTGGACAGAGACCATGAGAATGGTGTCTTTCGCTGCCTGGACACATTTAACTTCTGACCTCTATCAGCTGTCAGATTAGAAGGGGTTTAGTCACATCAGTCTGAGCAGGAATTAAAGCCAAGCTCCAGGGGTGAAAGGGCAGAGCCTTAAAGGGATCACCTTAATTGACAGGGCCTCTTAATCCCCCTGTTCTTGTACATTAATCCAAATATCTCCAGTTCTTCTTCTTAACCTGTTTTCATAAAGTAAAGAGAATTATACTTAATATAACAAAGCTGGGTGTAGGAGTAAAGCATGACCTTAGCCCTCCTGCAGAAGGGATTTGAGGCTGTTGTGAATGCTGCTCTTTATCCTGGTCACTCCCCAACCCTTTCCCAGCAGTTTGAGAGCTGGAAATGATCAGGCAGCTCCTCCTTGTCCAAGCCGTGGCAGTGACGCTGTGCAGGACAGGGCTGTTTTTTGATGTTCCATTTGCAGTTTACATTTATAATGGCAGCACCCTGATAACCCAGGTACTTGAAACAGGCCCAAGCAGAGAGGAGCTTGGGGCACACCACATCCATCACCTGACAAGTGCAGTTGGTGGGGTCTGCTGCTCAGAGCATCTCTCTCTACTGCAGAAGCCAGCATGTAGGACCTGGAGGGCCCCTTAGCTTTGGGGGGACGTGAAGGGGTGAGCACATTTAGAGGTGCCCTTTTGATTTGGAGAAGTGTTGGGATTGTTTTCTTAATGCTTGATGCAGAGAGGTTTTCAGGATCTTTGACTATCACCCCAATTTCTCAGGCCTTCAGCTAAAAAAATTGTCTTTCCAAAGTTTGAATATTCACAAGGAATTACAGGCAGCAGCCATTCATATGATATACATTTTTGGAAGAAAATTTGATGTGCAAAATCACTCTTTTTGAATTTTTTTTTTTTACAGTGAACTCTTTTGAAGGCTGATCTTCATCTCAGAAGGTGTAACTGAGGTCTCAAACACTAAATGCACTCTGTGGGCAGTAGGAAACCTAATTGGTAGCATGGCAAAGTTAATTTTAAGCTGTTTAACTAAGATGTTAACAGCTAAACTAAGTTGTTATCAAGGACATGGGTTGTGCCTTCGTGTGCCTTGGTAGTGCAGTTATTCACTGTCACCAGGGGCTCTCAGTCCTACTGAGAGATAAACAGGCAGAAAATAAGAGATTCAGCTCCAGAATCATGGGGAGGAGGCAGAAATCCCACTCTTGGTTTACATGAGTGTCGCAACCCTGACATTGACAGAAATTTAGGTGTTGGGGACAGTGCCAGTGGTGCCAACTTTTGGGACCACACTGGCTCTGGGTAGTTTCAGTGGTCATCATTTCTCACTGCCATCCAAAGCCAGACAAATGGGAAAAAATATCCCCGACACTGCCTCTTGCTATCCATGTGCATTGTGCTTTGTAGCTACCCTGCCTCATTCTGGGAGTGGGAAACTTACCCTGCAAACCAAGCCCCTTTCAAAATACATGTAAAGCATCTAATTTTTTGCTGGCACAGTGGCGAAACCACAGAAAATTGTGGAAAGAATGAAGTTTCCAGAGGCAAATTTATTTTGTCTTATTCTCAGCCTGCTTAGAGTTCAACTAAGAGGTTTTGGGAGCCTGAGTTCTATCAAAGGGAAGCAGTCTAAGAAACAGTTGTGGATAAAAGAAATATGAATGCTATTCAAAAATAAGGAGGGGAAAAAAAGCCTTTGAGTGGGCTGAAGGAAAACAAACACAGATCCCAAGGGGAGGAGGAGAGAAGAAAAGCTCCAATGAAACAAAAAAGTAGCTGATGAAAACCTGTTCTTACAGAGGGCAATAATATTTTGCTGCTAACTTCACTGGGCCAGGATTTTATGCACATTTTCTAATCATGGTGGTGGGCTTTTCGTTCCAAAGTTTTCTTCCATCTGGTGATTCATCACATCTCCTGTCTGGACATGCAGTAGCACAGAACTCCCATTTAGTTCAGTAAATACTCTTTTAATGGAGCTAATCACTCTTGGAAAAAACCCTAGTTTCAAATGACAGGAGGAGAAGAGGAAAGGTTCATGACCTCAATCAAATTTTTGAACCCCATGAACACACAAAAATAATTTGAAAAGTTCATAAAACCTCAATTTTCAGCAGATTTCCCCATCCAAGTTTAGGCTTGTCAGGCCAGAAGCCCAGGCTCCTCCTCAGATCCAGCCCTGTGAACACAGTGACACTGATGCATTTTATGAAAAGCCTGGCCAAAATCAGAGCCCTGGAAACGGAGCTATTTGGGCAGCTGAAGCTAGAGAAGGGAGAGTCAGTCTCTTTGAAGTTATCAGCCAGGGGAGGCGTTGGATAAGCCCAGGCCATTTGTAATCAGATGTCTGAGAGGGCTGTCAAAGAAATCTCCCCACACTTGCCTTGTCACTGATGGTATCTCAGCGCAGATAAAAAAGGAGCAGCAGTAAAAGGGAAGTCCAAGCTGTTATCTACCCACACCTGGGTGAGGAAGGTGCCGTGCAGAGACAGCACCCAGCGTGTCTGAGGGCACAGGAGGGGGAGGATGCTGCCTCTGCCAAGGTGCAGCAGGACATTGTCCTGCAGCCTTAGGGAGCACAGCCTGAGCCATCAGCTCCTGACCACGCACTGGGGTTGGATCTATTGTGAAGAATTTTTGTGTGCAGCCTTAACTTTCATCTCCCTGTGAAAGTTGGGCTGAAAAGGTGTTTTCTTCCCAGATTAATGGGAAAATTTCATTACACCTTTGTAGGAGGATTTGCAGGCTTTCACAAGACTGCTCGCTACTGTTCTCCCTGGCCTACAGTGTTCGTGGGGAGTAGCTTCACAAGCCACTGAATTAACCAAAGTCTCAGTTTTGGTGTCCTTTCCTTGTGCATTTCCTGGAGTTGGTTAGGCTGAGATTATGCAGCAGCTTTTATTTCATGGCAGTATTGCCAGGCTCTCTATGCATTTAAATCAGCTTGCAGGAACATGATGCCTTGAAGTGTCTTCTGCTGCCAAAACCTAACAGGAATTGGCCATCAGGCTTGAAGGGACAGATGGATCAACAACCACACAAACGAACAGTGCTTTCATACTTACTCTGTTAGTAACCTAATCAGAGATCTGGGTTAGTACCCTGTAGCATCATCAACCTTCTTGGCTCTACTCTGTGAGGCATTAGCTGTTCATGGGGGCTGTATGAGCCCAAGAACCCTGCAGCAACCTCAGATGTGCCCAGGGTCACTGCAACAGATTCATGCTTTGAAATGACCCTTGGAAATTTTGGCTGTATCTCCATGGCTGATTTGAAACAACAGCATAAATTGCCCAATGAGTCTCCAACCAAGGAGCCTCTGTATTAACACCTGCTAAACTATAGTCCTTGAATGTCTTGGTGTGGGTTTTGTTTCTTTTCTCTCAGCAGCAGGGAGGCTCTAATGCTGTTGTCTTGGAAGTCCTCTGCAGACAGGGGAAGGTCTGTTTGAAGCTGGGATTTAGGTTTGAGCCAGTGCTGTCAAGTATACCTCTTGGGGATTTGATCTTTGGGCCTAGTGATGCTCTGTGCTGATATCCTACCTACACAGAAACTCTGTGAACAGATCACTCTATGGGAATTTTGCTGAGTTTTTATTACATCCTAAACTTCTTTGCTCCAAGAAATCCAGCATCATCCAGATTCTAGCCACCATGCACAAACCAAGGGGGTCCATAGGATTACAGTGGTGTGAAAAGAGGTCTTGACCCCTTCACTATATTTAACATAAATAAAATGTCACAGTGGGGCTGAAACTCCATGTGTATTAACCATCTTCCCATACTTATTAAACTACAGTAACTATCTCCCTGCCCTTCCCCCTCTTTCTAATAGCAATATAAATAGTCCAAAGGTCTCTTGTCAACACAGCTCCCAGACTTCTAGCTCTTTGAGGGGCAAATGTACTTTGTTTTATTACTTGTATGGCATTCCTCAAAGAAGGGGACTTTGACCTTCTTAAATTCTTCCTGGAGATTAAATACCAAAACCAGCAGTCCACAAGGGAATTAATAGACAGCTTCAATACACACAGCAGGACCTTTGGTGGGGGTCAAGTTATTAACACACTGGGAAATGTAGATTGTATCTTCCAGTGCGGGATATATCTTGCATTCTAAATCAGATAGTGACAATGGGGCCCAGAGAGCTGCATTTCTGAGATGAGTTCTGTAGCTCTCAGCAGATCTTCCAATTCTGGGTATTTTAGCAAGGACACAAACTTGGCTGGCTTTAGACGTCTTCACATAAAAAGGGATGCGTAACAAACTTCTCTTTTTTGAAAAATTATGCCTTCTGTATTAACTGTGGGCCCATGTGGCTTTATTTTGCATTAGACAAGGAATCTTACCTGGGGGCTTAATACTTATTCAACCTCCTACTGCCTCAAAACAGACAACCTTACAAAAATATTTGGTTAATATTTACATATTTAAGGAAATTAATGTCAGGCATTGAAAACACTTTAAAGGTATTTTTGGTGCAGTTTAGAACAATCAAAGTTTGCAGAAGCAAAGTCTAAGCCTGATGAGAGCTAAGTGGTAATGGAAAACTAATTTCAGCTTTCTTGCCTCGCATATTTGCACTGGAAACATAATTAAAAATATTCACCGAAGTAGATGAGCCAAGAAACAAGGATATGTGATAAAATCAATAAAGGTTTCAGATTAAGTCACCATTTATGTAAAACTTTGATACTTGAAAATGTGACAGTTTAACAGTGCTCCCTTGTTTTTGAACTGCTGTGCACCACTCTGAGATTTTACCTTAGAAATTATCAAGAAAGAGAGAGCATCTTACAAAATCACCTTTTTGTTTTCCTCACCTCGTTTTGCTTTATGTGTTTTCCCACTGCTGAACAACACAAACTTTTGAAACAAAAACCCTACAGTAAGTGAAAATCATGAAAAGAATGAATAGGCTGAAATATATTACTTGTTATGAAATATTCCTTTGGCATGAATTGCAAAAAACAAACCAACATCCATTCCAAAACAGCAGTAAACAAATTTTTACTGCTCCCTGATTGCCAAAAATCTCACACTGCTCAAGCTGACATGGAAAAAAACCATTAATGTTAGTGAGGGGTGAATTTCAGGAAGGCTGGGTTTGGTCTGGATAAGCATATCTGACATATGTAAGCCTTCTGGGAGCCTACAAAAACAAGCTTTCTTGGGATGTTTCCTGCACTTCTGGTTAGGTTGGAAATGTCATGACAACCAACTTTGCCACAGCCCTTGGGCACTCCAGGTTGTGTTCCTGGCCAGAAATCAAGGAAACAAAGATGCTTAGAAAGAGAAGAAACCACAGAACAATGCTTAGAGCTTCTAGAACAGTTCCAGCCAATGTGCTCAGTGTGCTCCTACATGCACTTGGATACGACAGCTGTGTGGAAGATCAGCTCTTCTCCCTCTGCACAGAAAAAAATTGAGGGGAAAAAATTGAGGGCTTGAAAAAGGCTTTCTTTCTCTTTTCTAGCTGCATGCAGGATGTGCATATATATAGGCCAATCCTTACTGCTCTAGCCTCTGGGCATGTGAAAAATGCAAAGGCAAATGCTGGCACAAATGTATTGTAGACGCCCCCATTGCTGCGTAACTTAACACCTCTTCCACCTTCTGCCTTCTCCCTGTAAATTTGATCTATAAAATCCCAATAACAATTTAAAAACTGAGGTCCTGCCACAGGGAAGCCAAATTTTAAATGCAAGTTATGTTAGATGTTTGAATCCTAACCTTAGTGAACCTCCTACAAGAGGCAAAAGAGACTTTGGCTTTGTCCTGGTAATAATATTAGGGCGTGGTATCATTTGTGTACCAGTCTCACCTCATAAAAACAATAAAGTGTAGTGAAACTGTGAAACCCCTTACCAAAAGCATTTCTAGGTGTTAAAATTGCATGGGTTCCAAAAGGCAAATTAGGAGAACAAAAATCTAACCATGGCAGCAAAAAAACCTGTGTCATGCTCAGAAGCACCTTTGCCATGGACTGCTGGATGTCAGGGGAGTGTTTAGAGGCTGTGTCCATCTGTCCTTGCTGGTTCTGTGCTCACCCTGTTCCCTGGGCACTCTGTGAGCACCACGTTCTTCAGGAGAGCAGGGAGGAGATCTCACCACGGGAGGTGGGCTGCTACCCTGAACCAGTGCAGAAGAAATGCCCCTTTGCTGCCCTTTCCTCATGAGGATCAGATTTGCTCTACTTGCTGTGTTATGTTTTATTGATTTGAAGAGAAAAAGCAGTGCTGTTGGACACAAATCCTTCTCTAGTAAGACTTCTAGATATGCTCCAGGTAGCTTACTGCTCCTGAACGAGCATCTCCAGCTCGAGAGGTGCTGTTTCCAAAACATATTCCAAGTAAGAGCCCCGAGCTGAAGCCTCCCTGGGCTGTAAAGCCTCACAGGGCAGTGTGCCAGGCATGGACCGTCAGCTGGGCTGTCGCAAATATCTCCTGGAAATACCTTCTTGGTAGTCTTGAAGAGGACTCACCACGCCTTCAAGTGACTGGAAATGGAGCCAGATTGGCTGCCTTCTACTGTTTCCACAGACAATCCAGAAGCAAAAAAATATTTTTTTTCCAAGGCAAACATTCATAGAAGTATAACTTCCCTTGAATATACAGGGATGATGAAATGCAGTGTGGGGGAAGGATACTTTTGTACTTCTTAATGGTTTCTCATGCCAGAGGCTGGGCACTGCCTTTCCCATTGGGAGTCTTCTCTGTTGTTTAAACCCCTTTTGGATTCATTTGGCTGAGGGACTGAGAAATTTATGCTGTGCCTGCTTTGCAAAGTTATGCTTAGAACAGGGCTTTTGGTGTAGAGCTCCCTCACTACTTTGGTGTCAGGACCACTTGGCTATGCTCATCCCCTTTCAAGTGACAGGAGGGGTTAACCTGCCATGAATCTCAGAGGGGACAAGGCACACCTTTCTCTGCCTCTGTAACTTGTAGCTGTACCTGTAAAACACAATGAAGTGTTAAAATAAATGCCTGGCCTTTGATCCTGGGGCCAAATGTACCACTGGTGTAACCTCAGTGTCTTTCCTAATGAAAGAAACTTTCATTTCCTCCAGGAGACCATTACAGGATTTGCACACAGAGCGGGCAGTGCTTTTGGCTTCCAGCCTAATTCCTTAATATTCCCTGCTCCTCCATACATATGCTGGGAAAGAAAGGTGTTACCAACCTGGGAGCACAGGGGCAGGAGGGAGGTAGCAAAGCAAGTCTGTCTGCACAAGGCTCAAATGCCATTGTTAGTCTCATAAAGAGCCAGTTTAGGTTCATGGACACAAAGGCCTTTGATGTTGTTACTCGGCAAATGGTGCCTTAAAGATAATAGATGGTTTCATGGGCTGAGCCCTGGGCTGGGGCTTGCCAGCAAATGCCAAGCGAGCCATGCTACCGGCAGAGACTTCCTCAGTGTCTATAAGCTCTCCTGAGGACAGCCACGAGAGCACTCCAGTGTCTTCCAGCCACCTGGAGAGGGGGAGATAGCTGACTCCCTCACAGGATCTTGCAGAGCTGTGCTGAGGTTTGCATGGTTCTTTAAGGATAACTTATTTACCATTTGCTAACTTGTTCCATCCCTGCGGGTAGAATTACGTGTGGGCAGCGTAGGCAGCTCCATCCTGATGTCAAACATGCGCCAGGAGGAACTGCCTTCCCCTCGGCCCCTTGGCTCTGCTGCTCGGAGGCACACCTCTGGCCAGCCCCTTGGCTCGGGGTTCCAGCGGGACTCGGCTGTGACCTGATTCCAGCGAGTTCTGACACTGCTTCTTCCTGTCAGCCAGTGCCCAGTCGTGCACAGCGGCTGTGCTGTGAAACCTGCCCGGGGGCTGCCGTGCCAGCTCCCTTCAGGGGCACCGGACCTTCATCGTGGCTCTGCATTCTCCCAGGCACACCCTGGACTTTCCCTGTCCTTCTGCAGCTCACCTCCTTCTGGAATGGTGGGGATCTCTGCCACACACCTCACCTCCGCCGTCCCTGACCAATCTCCAGGGATTCATGTCATTTCTTGTTCCCTTCTGGCCCCTGGAAGCCACTGGCTGAGGAAGATCATAATTTTGGAGGTGCACTGGATGCAGCCAGTGACAAGAGTGCCAATCCCATGAGGAACACCAAAGTTTTTTGACAATGCGAAGGCATAAATCTCTGGTAGGAGCTTTAATCCACTTACTGAGGTGTCAGTTAATGCTGCTGCATCTCCAGCGCTCCTGCCCTGTGCAGCGACGGGGCTGTTTCCCTTGGGAGAGAAGGGGGGAGCGTGTGAGAGAGTGTGTGTGGCTCTGTGTGTGTGTGAGAGCGTGTGTGTGCTTCAAACCGTGTAACAGGAGATGAATTCAAAGTGCCTCCTCAGGACATTGTCACTGCAGACGGACACTTTGTTCATCCGTGCCGTGGAGCCATCGGGCCCTCCGAGTCCCGCTCAGCATCCCAACCCGAAGCGAGTCCCGTTTCAGTGGCGCTCCCCCTCCCCACCCAGCACATAATGTTTCTATTGTGCCGATGTTGTTTTTCTGGGGAAGCGGCAGGGATTTGAATATCATAAAGGCAGAAGCTGGGCTTTGATATACTGTCACCAAAAGCTGAATACTGTAATTTTCAGCAATTTTCTCCGAACTCTCCTTCACGCCCCCCCGCCCCTCCCGGCCCCGGGCCCCCTCCTCTCCCCGGGCCCCCTCCCAGTTGCTTTTTTCCTGACAAGCCGCTCCGTTGCTTCTCCCGCATTATCCTCACTTGGCAAATTAATGTGCTGCTGCTGATGAGAGACAGTGGGTTACTGTGAGCGCAGGCTCTCTCGTCTCCTCTCGCTATTACACCCTGGCAACATCAAAGGTCCAGTCATCCTGTTTCCATCTTCCCGTGGGTCCGCAGGGTCTGACTCAATCGCTCGGTTCAAAAGTGCAGGCTGGCTGGGACAGGACAGCCCCCGCCCCGTGGCCGCCATCGATGCGCCCATGGACAGCACAACACNNNNACAACACATCTTCTTCCTCTTCTCCTCCTGGGATTAATTGCTGAATTCGGAGGGTAATCCACCTTCTCTAGCTTCACTCCTTTCAATTTCCATCTGAGGAAGACTTTTATAGAAAGAGTCTTTTTCCTTCTTCCCTCCCCCTCCCGACAACTATTTAATTTTTTATGATCTGCCCTCTGGGAGCTGGCAGTTACCTTGGTGGTAACTACACTTTTTTTAGTTTTTTAGTTTAGTTTTAAACTTTTTACACGTTTGTTTTAGCCAGTAACCAGAAATTGTTCTGAAAAGTAATTCTGATTACTCTGTGAACTTAGACTTGATTTCGTATAGGGTCTTTCTGTGTCAGAGAGAGATCTCTGTGATTTCTCCCTTCATAACAAATCTTCCACATGGGTGAAGGAAAGGTAAATAGGGAAAGTACTGAAGATCTGCCTGTTACTTGCCTGTCTCTTGTGATGCCAGGATGATTTTTTGCTTTTTGTTTTATACCCCTCTTACATACTCTTTTATATTGTTTTATGTATTCTTAGTGCTTTTAGCCTACACATTTGGAGTTTTCTAAGTTTGATAACTTAGCTGAGACCCACTGTACTGTTAGGCCAGAAGACCAAACATCCTGGAAGTCCCAGACACCAAGGTCCTCTCCAAAACATATTTTTGTAAGCTAGGATAGGCCCATCCAGGGGGAAGGTGTCTCAGAACAGGGGGTTCACTCAAGCCTCTCATTGGGGAATCTTTGATAGATACCTAATTTGCAAGGCCTTTAATTGTGTGCATTTTGGTGAGGGGCCGTGTGTGCATTTCAGGGCATTCCACCTGGACAAAGTGCTGTTCCCAAGGATCCTTAAATAAATACCGAGGTAAAAACCCCTTTTCCCCGTAAGCTGTGTTTTGGTTTTAATTTTAAGACCAGGGAAAGGCAACACTTGTTCTCAAAAATGTGGTATACTGGTGAGAAATGTTTCTGCATTTTAACCATTTTTGGGCTTTTGCAACCCTGAGAATGGTGTGTGGTGAGATGAGGGAAGCAGCAGTCACAGCTATGTTGATACCAACCCAGCTGCAGAGCTCTCTCTCGCAGGACAACACTTGGTGCCCTGGGACACACATCCCATATCCCTTCCCAGAGTACAGCTCCTCTGTAAGCAAAGTGTCCAAAACCTCTGCCCGTGCAAGGCTGCAAGGGGAAGGCACTCCTTCCACAATCAGAGTGACTTGTGTCTGCAAGTCACTCCATAAACAGCACTCACACCACATCCGTAGGTTCCCTGCCCAAACAGGAGCCAGGGAGAAGCATAGAGGGTCCATATATTCTCCATGTCATCCTCTGCCTGAATCCTTTGTGACAAGGAGCAGTAAATATTTCTCTTCTGCTCAGCTGCAAAGGACCCAGGAGGCTGTTGGATGTGGTGGCTGTCCTTGCTGTCCGGACAGGGGCTGGCTACCCTTCAGGACCAGCAACACACACCCAGAGAAGCTTCCCTGAGAAACAGCAGAAATCCACCCCTGAAGCTATACAGACCCCTGCTACCATGGAGGCAGCACCCCCAGCTGCTCCCACCAAAGGGAAACCTTATTGCAGCAAACCTGTTCCCTTGCTGCTGCGTTTTATCGTGCTTAGGCAGCTGCTCAGTTCTTCTCTTTCTCTCCGACTGCCTGGAACAACTTGAGAGTGCTGGCCTCAGTCCCGAGGGCCACAGTAGCTCTTCCTCCCGGGAGAAAGTGGAACTGCCTAAGGATACAGAGTAGCTTCGAGCAGGAGAGGATTGTGTTTCGCCCTGTGGGATTTTAACTGGTTTAGGGATTTTCTTCGCCTCAAGACACACAGACATCTACATCTTCTGCCTCACATAAAGTCTCAAGAGAACACAGATAAAATAAAAGAAGGAAGACAAATGTTCCAGCAGCCAGAGCGGTTTGTTGTGTGGAGCTGGGCTTATCCTTGCACTGACACACCGAGTACAGGCAGCCTTGGCTCCATCTAACATCCCTGAACCCTAGCTCTTTCTCCCCAGTGGAGCTGAAACAAGCACATAGCAGCTGAGGTTATACAGTGTCTCGGTGTGTTCAGATTTCTTCCTGGTTGTCCAGGGTTTGCAGAATTCACAATATTGTAGGTTTATCAGGGAAGAGCTTCAGTATGTGCCAAAGTATGTGTAATTCCAAACAAGAACAAACCATTCCATAAACTACCTGTCTGAGTATATTTTCATCTAAGGCAGGCCCTACAAAGTTTAGCAGTTTCCTCTGGGGTTTTTGGAGCAGGTTACTGGAGGATCTGCTAAAATGTAAAAGTTTGCCAAGGTTACAATTAAATTAAAACAGCTCTAAAGTTCCCAACCATACCCCTCCCATTACCTCAACAGGATTTAAGTACACTAAAGAATCAAGGAGAATTATAAACCCATACAGCATAGTAGAGTCAGAGTTGCAGGTATTAAGGCACTGAATTTCATCCTAAATATTTCAATTTGAGTCAGTAGTTGAGACCAGGACCTCAGATCTCAGTGACTAAAAATCTTGCTTCAGACATCCCTGCTGTGTTTTTTTCCCCACACAGTGACATCGTTGCATGTAATGAGATGTTAGAAGCTCATTCACTTCTTTACATCTGTCATGGAGGAGAAAATTTTGATTTCTTGACTTATGCACTGATTAGTGTAAAAGTAAATTAGTCATGGCAAATTTTGAGAAGTCCAAACTTCAGAAATTATGGCAAGAATGATGAAGACTGAAAGGCTGGTTTGGAGTGAACTGCCTACTTTTGGAGAACTTGGCCTGAGTTTAGATTAATTTCATGCCGGATGTACACCTCTCACAACTCTGCAGGCTTGTTTTGGAGGACATGGCATGCTGAACAGGGAAGTGATTAAGCCAGTCAGAGCACCATGAGGTTCAAACCCTTACTAAAACCCTCTTCTCTATAACCTGTAGCAAAAAAACCACAGAAGAACCAAAGAGCTGATTTAGGGGGTAAAAACTAAGCAATATCGAGGAGCAGTTCTTTACCTGGGGGTAAGGACAGTCACTTTTGAATTTGCAAGTGTTCTTCTTGCAAATTTGTGCTACTGACAGTATTTTTCCTAACAGAGTGTTCCTAGAGTTCACTGTAGGATTTAGCCACCCACATGCAGGCAGTTAAACATAGATATCTGAGCATTAGATATCTGAACTCTTGTCGCAGGCAGCGGGGAACCAGCCAGTGTGGCCAAGAAGGTTTGGATCAGTTGCCTAAATATGACCGGCTAGTGCCATCAGAGGTGATCTGGGGTGTTGGGGTATCTGCACTGTCTGGGCAGTATTGTGCAGGATCTGTGGAGAGCACACAATCAGACCTGCAGCTGGACACCACACCAGGAAAACACATCCGGGAACCTCCTGGTCTCCACTGTCTCTTGGTGCCTGTGTTTATGCATTAAATTGACTCCCAGGAGCTCTATGTATCCTATGGCTGACAGAAAAGAGGTGCCTACTTAAGGTGAGATGAATCCCACTCTGAATATTTAACTCTGCCTAAAAGTACACTGTAATTAACATGGAAAAGCCTAAGACTGACACTGTTTGGCTTCTGCTCCCTGAGCCACCTCTTCTTGAGAGGCAGGCACTGTGCCCCTTTAGACCAGCCTAGATCTTAGGGCCAAAAAGGTGATTCTGGTGAGCACTTTGAATATGGGAGGGAAATAACATAAACCATTTCATTTCAGTCTTCTCAAGAACAAGGCTTTTCTGCACGTTGAACCTGTGTGGGATGTGTGCCTTGAGCCTGCTTGATACTGAGGTGGATGAAGCCTCTTCCTGGAAGGTCTCTTCCAGTGCTCTTGCAGCCCCTCCAAGGGGGATCTTTCTGGGATCTGCCTGGTCATGGCTCACACACTGATGTGCACCCTGGTGAGGAGCCTGGCCCTCAGGTGGGAGCTGAGGACATGAGGAATCTCAGTGGTAGGTCCTAACAGCAACAGCAGCACTAAAGGGGACAAACTGAATGCAGTCTTTTGTTTTGACAATATTGAAATAATTTGCAATGTCAGAAATATATATTTTACACAGATATTTACCAGAACCTCCAATTCATTGAGAAACTTTGGCTATTCAAGCTTTGTGCTCCTGAGGAAAACACAACCAATGACTGTTTCTCAGGGTCAGAGTCTGAGCTACTGCTGCCTGCTGAGCAGCAGCCCAAGTAGTATCTACAAGCGAGGGAACAGGGGAATGTTTTTGCTCTTGTGTTTTTGTCTCTCTTATGCTACACCACCCTAGTCAGCCCTGCATTGGTGAGTATAAAGTGCCTCCTGGCCATGACATCATGCCACAGAAAACAGACTAATGAGGCAAAGGAAGTGAGGTTCACTTTTCTGCACAGAGGCTGGCTCCAATCACCTGGTTGTAGTTAAGAGGGATCACACTGAGATTTTCTGCTTTGTAAGAGCTGGATTTCATTCTCTGTTACTGGATGTTTATCTGATATCTTGTAAAAACTGTTGTCCATTTCTCCTGCCTTTAGATCTTTTGCTTTTATGAAATGCTAAATCTCCAACTCTGACCCTTCAGCAAAACCAGTTCACTTCATCAAATGAATCCTGTGACTTTGATTATGTAGGAGCTTTCATTAAAAGGGTCCAAAGTAAAGCAGACAAGGAAATGTCTTAGTGATTTGCAGCAATGCATTGAGAAATAAAAGGAAATGGATGGCAGAGATAAGGGAAATAAAATAGCCACAATTTTTTGATAAGGGGAATGGAATTTCCCCTGAGGGTCTGTGTTATACTGCTCTTTAGTAAAACACACCAAAACTCATAGTAGTGGAACTTAAATACAAAATATTTGCCAACTTACGGCAGCACAATGAAATTTCTGATAGTCAGAAAATGCTGACATGAAGGCATTACCAGAACATTTTAAGCCCTATATAATAGTGCTTCCATCAAACAATTGGCTGTTATGGATTCAACCATAAAACTGAAAAGTGCCATGTCCACTTTTGCTAGGACATGTGCTGCAACAGCATCACATTTTGCCTTTTGCTTTGCTATTTTAATTGTGGGCATCAATTATGGCACAAACATTCTTATCTTCTTTCCTTTGTCCACATTTTATTTTGCAGTTTTAAAGAACAAAATTGTCCGTGAATTATGTGAATGAGTCTAGTTTTGTCTTCCATGGCACTGTTACTTAGCTAATACCAGTTTGAACTGCAAGGTCAGTAGGTTTACAATGAGATCTGGTTAGCACATGGTACCAACATAGACTGTACAGATCAGAGTAAAAAATCATCCAGGTTTTCTGACAAACTCACCCATAAATTGTGTTTACTATTGTCCACATGGATTTGTTTGTAGTCTAACATTAAGCAATTCAAAAAATGAGGTTGATGCTTGGGATTTTAAATATTTTTTGTGTTTTGGACATTCTTATGGAAGTGTGTTTGATTGTTATTCCATTTACAAACTCCCTCATGAAAATGATCCAAACAGCCATCAGAGAGCTGCTGTCATGTGAAATCCAGCAAAAGTGTACAGCAATGCTGCTTATGAGTTGAATTTCTTTGTCTTAAAACTTAGAGCAGATCCCAGGCCATGGTAGATCTCACATGGTTATTTTTTTAATTCCTTCAACCAAGCACAGTACAACACCCCCAAAATGTGTTACTGCTAATTTTTCAACATCATCTATTTTGTTGTAGCATTGCCAAAAGACTGATTATACTTTTAACAGTTCTAAAAGTCTATTTTACCACTCTCCCTTTTGAAAGATGCTGAGGAGATTTTGTTCAGAGTTTCCACGAAGATCACTCCTCTAGCTGAGACCAGCATGGATGACATCAGCCCAGAACAGTCTAAAAACGAACATCATGTGGAAAGAAGGAGTTCGGGATAAAAAGTGTCCTGTAGCCTTGAGGGAGAACTGAATCTGGCACAAATACGAAGCAATTTTCTTGATATGGTTTGCGGCACCTCCAGTTCCACTAGCCCAAGGGGATCTCAGCTGGAGGCAGCCAGGACATGGTCCAGCCAAGCGGGGATCAGCCCCTTGGATCACCCCAGGAGAGAGGGGTGGGCTACAGGGCAGGGGTGATGGTCCTTGCAGGGACCGCAGCCCCTGCCCCACTGCTGCTGCAGGAGTGTCATGAGCAAACACACTGAGTGTCCTGGCAAGCTGTGAAAGGATTCATACACATCAGGCCAAGAAGAGTCCATTAGATCATCTTTTCCTCGGTGAAGGCCAAATGTGACTTTCAAATACCTTTTGAGAGCCACATTGTGGCACACCCCTTGCTATTAAAAGGTCTACATTTTCAGCAAGGCTCTGATACTCAGGAAAAGAGGGCCAGGTTCAATGTCTAGGCTTTTGTAGTAAACTCACACTCACCCATTATCTAATAACCTTGGAAATCCAATTACAATGCCTGAGATCTAAAACATGAAGGATACTTCCCACAGACATGCAAGTTAGAGTAAAAATACTGAACCATGAGGCCCTTGAGACCTCCGTCATTCCAACTGTTATGTGTCCAGGATGGCCTTCCCCTCTGTCTCCCACCCCTGCCTTCCTCTTTGGAGTCCATGGGACCCTCTCAGCATCAGCAGAACGGACCCCCTCTCCCTTTCCCTGTGGATGGTGCATGCAGGGATCATGGAGAGCAGCAAGAGGCAAAGCGACAGGCACTCAGCCCTACTTCATGGAGAGAGGACATGCAGCAGGTACTGGGGGTGGGACAATGAGCTCTAGACCAGAGCTGGTGATGGCAAGCTGTCTCATCCAGAAAGTGATGGTGAGTGTTGCAAAGCCAATCCAGGGCAGGGTAAAATCTGATCCTGCTCCAGCCTGAGGGGGAGCAAATTGCCAGGGTTTCACTATCCCCACATTGGCAGAGTCCTAGGAGTTGGCTTCCACCATTGCAGACCCAGAAAAGCAGCTGGATTCTGTTGGAAGATGTCAGGAGCTGGAGAAGCCACCATTTCTCCTGCTTGTTTATTCTAGTTGTTAATCTCCTGCCACTGATTAGAAATTTATAACTCATTTCCCAGTTGAATTTTCTTGGAGTTAAGCCTCAGGTTTTAGTTCTTGTTATGTTTTTCTCTCCTGCATTAAAGAAGCTCTGCTGTGCCAAGAAATTCTGCACGTGTTGGTATTTATGCTTTATAGTCACATCAACTCTTCATCTTTTTGATCAGTCCACCAGGCTGAACTCCCAGTCCCAGAGAGATATCTCAGAGATAGCAGTGCTGAACAGAAATGCTAATTTTGTGCTAGACTGGCTCCACACATAGCTGGGTGCATGGGACCAGGTTCCCCAGTTTAACATTACTGATACAGGAACACAGGCCATGAATATTGGTGATGGTTTGGAGATCAAACTCTTGGAAAGGATTAGGGTTTCCAGTCTCTGTAACAATATTTTTTTTCAGTGAAGATGGTCAAACTCTAAAACTTTGTGTTTTCTCAATATTTCCCCTCCTTGTGAATTATACAGGTGTTTCTTTCCTCAGCATCTTCTGCTTTACTCACCCTTCTTCATCCTTACGAAAACACAACAATATTTACTGTCTTATCCTGGTTTAGATTAAATTGCAATGAAGCTGCCAGTCTCTCCCTTGGGTTCTGTGTAAAAACAATTGTGTTTCTTTATGTAAGCTCCAGGATCAGTAGCTGTAACAGCAGGGCTCCAGCAGGCAGGGAGCACAGCCTGGAGAGGAGCTGCTGGCAGCTGATGGCAAGTTCCTGACCCTGACCTGCACATGCAGGGGGCCAGTGATGGTGGGTGTGTGCCTGGGTGTGTAAAAGAGGGATGCAGGGGGCCCAGAAGCAGGTGCAGAGAAGGGACAGTCTGGCAGCTGGCATGCCACACAGATGGACTTTGACACAAGGAACAATTTGGGAGGGCATCATAAGAAATTTTATTTTGAATTGGGAGCAAATAATTGTCCGTGGTAGCATGAGTCATTCTGTGCCCAATGCACTCTCTGTAATTCTGTAAAGAAAGGAGATTGCACTGAGGAAATTCCTGTATTAATTTTCAGTTTCTTCTTCTAATAAATATTATCTGCAGGATCCAAAATTCTGGCTACATAGTCAGGTTGGAAAAAAAGTAGTGGCATTTTGCAAGTAGAAAAATAAACTGAGAAACTGAATTTGCAGTGGTACCTTTGGCAGGAATGTATTGGTGCTCCAGGTGTCTCTTGCATCCACTGTGCAGATGGATCTGGCATCCCAGCTTTGTTCACTGGAGTTGGGAGTGTGGGGCTGGAGATCATGGAGCAGAGGACCAGCTCTCCTCTCTCACCTCATGGATGTCATACCAACACTTTTAAATCCCTGTAGCAGATACACAGATAATTTGGTCTCAAAAAGCTTCTCAGAAAATCACTCCACTGCAGTGATGGCTGGCTGGACACACCGCTGGCTTTTGGGATGGTACATGACACTGATTCCAGCAGCTCCAGCTGCCTTGCTCCCAGCCCCAGCATCAGCCAGCTGCTCTGGACACAAACAGCCCTGCTCCCAGTGGAGTGAGCCATGGTCTGAGGGCTCCCAAGCGCTCACGGACCTCAAGCCACTCATCAGCCAAGCAACCATTCCTGTTCCAACAGCAGTTTCCTCACATTGGCTGAACCCCTGCTATCACTCACCCTCCTTCAGCTGAAAGTAGTGATTGCAGCATCAATTAATTAATTTTGCTTTTTTTTTATCATCTCTGGGAATGAATTAATTCATTTTTTAAGGTAGTGCAAAGAATCCTTTCTTTCTCTCTCTCTTTTCTTTGTGAATGGAAAAAATGTTAAAAACAGATCTCCTAATTTACTTGTAGCCTGAGATTTCTGCCAAGTGTATGTTTATGCCCAGTTTGAAAGATTGGGCGTATAATGGAAGTGTTGAAGTTTTCTCAAGCAGTCCAGAGCTGTTTGATGACATACACTACAAGGTCAGTCCTGTTTGCTGTTAAAATCAGTGGTAACACTTCCTTTAAATTCATGGGGAAACAGGATCAGGCCCTCTATTTAATTTGTTTCTATCTTGGTAGGCGGTTTCTTGTTCCTCTAAAATGTGCATGTAGATGATCTCATGATCCCTGTTGTCCATGCGTGCTGGCAGGGCCCTCAAGCATTCACAGTGCTCACATGTGACAGTGTGACAGATCACCTGCAGTCCTCATGTCACCAGAGGGGCTGCAAGTTGGGATATAGTGCTTTTTCATAAGGATTATCAAATTTCCTCTGCAAACACTGCCTTGTAGAAATAAATGGAAAAACTGCTTTCATCAAGAAAACAAAGGAAACGTAGTTTATGCCTTCCTTGGGATTTCAGATGGATATGGTTGAAAGGAAGTTACTTACTCTGTTTCCAAATAAAAGTTAAACTGGACACCTAGATTTTTGCCTTAAGTGAAAGGGAAGAGACAGGCTCTCTGTCACACCTCACACAAGGCAGATGTCCTGTGTACCCAGAGCTCTCCCATGAGCCAACTACGTATTTTGCTGAGGAAGCTACAAAAGCTTTCATGGGACATGGCTAATCACATCTAGAAGCGAACACAGTTGCCCTGTGTTTCCATACCTGCTGCAGGACTCCAGCTACCATTCAACTATTTGAGATATCCACCATCTCCAGAATGCACACAAAATCTGCTACTATGTCACGGATCAAAATTTTTGACTTAATTCCTGGTATTGTAAAGAAATTGCCCCAGACTATCCTTAGAACAGGAACAAACTGAATCTTCCAAAGACTAAAGTATATTTTCTGTTAGGAACTGACATTTTAATTTTGAGTGAAAGGTTTTTGGTGGAGATTTAAAATGTCTGTTCTTGGCATACATCTCTACACCTAGTCTTAGATTTCAAAGGTCGGCAGTGTTAGAAGGTAAGATTTTAATTCAGAGTCCATCTACTGACAACAAATATGTTGCTCTGATTTTTTTTCTCTTTTCTCCTTTTAAACACAAGAAGAGCCATCACAGCATAACCAAAAAATACTCCTTTGTAATTTTGTACTTTCCCAAGCGTTCAAAGAAAACAACAGACAGAGCTAATGCTCATCTGTGGTGACAACCAGTCCACCACCCTTTCTCTCTTTAACCCTCTCTGTCCCTGCCTTGAATCCTCCCAGCTGTGAGTTGCAGATATTTCCACATGACATCCTTTTCCATGGCACTGTGGTCTTTCCACAGAGGAGAAAAATTTGTGTTTGTGCAGGACTTTAAACTTTCACAGGGATGGCTTATACTACTGAGCAGTTTAAGTTTTACCTGGCAAGATTTTGGGCTGTGTTTTGTTGTGTTTTTATTACAAATACATAAATAAGAGGCATTGGAAAGCTTGCAGATTTTAATCTGCTTTTGAGGTCTTCCTTTTTTCAGTGTCTTTGAAAATTCAAGATAAATCAGCCGTGTCCAAGGGCATTGCTATCCACCCAGCTCCTGACCCTCACCCTTGTGCCCCACTCCAAAACACACAAAAGAGACCCTGGGGAAAATCTTTTGAAGTTGAACTCTAAATCACATGTGAAAATGGAAAATCAAGTTTAAAAAAACCCAAATGATATCGTTAAAGTTATTTTAGACCTCGTGGACTGCATTGGGCTTGCACACAGAACCTGAGAAGCACTGAGGAGCGAGGGGAAGCTCTCCCCTTGCAGCAGAGCAGTGGCAGCCCCTGCCAGCGCAGCAGAGCTGGGACTTCCTCACAGGTCGGTCCTTCCACCCACTCAAACAGATCTCCCTGGCAGGGCACTGGGCAGCCCTCCCTGAGGACAGGGGAAGCAAAGAGAGATTATTCAGGCACTAGACTGATATAACTCACATCCGTTACAAGCAGGCTCGTTTTAATAGGGGCCCACTCCCAATGAGGGACTTCCAGTCACTAGTCCTGGAGAGGGACTTGCAGACTGTCCAACATTTCCTGAACACCAGTGACAGCAGCAGTGTCCCTTGATGCCTCCTGAGCTCTCTCTAGGTTCTGGCCAGAGCAATGAATTGCAATGGCAGGGGTTGCCACTGCAAGGGTCCCTGCTTTGCTGGGACAGCACAGCCGAACAGTGAGCTGAGTGTGCAGAGGACCATGTAGCCCTCACCACGGGGTCCCTGAGCTGGCTGGCTGTGTGTGCTGACAAATGACTTACCTCACCTCGGCACAGCAACAAGGCTGCTCTTACAGTGAGCCAGGCTCCAGCAGCCCTGCCACAGGAAGAAAACCCAACCATGAGTCCAGCAGCAATGGGGGGGAGGGGGAGTCTGAAGGTAGAGTCTTGTCTCTTGACTTGGAACATGTTCAGGTTTCAGTGGATAACACCACTGTTCTCACACAAAATGCCTTGGGACTTCAGACAACCACATGTTTATATGATCGTTGGAATTGTCTTCTCCCCCCACTTCTGTTTTCTCAGCCTGTTGGTTACTGTGCTTTCAGAGCCTTCCTAGGTTACAGCAGCCCAGAGCCCCAGGGATGGTCCAGGTCTGAACCAAACTAGTTCTGATATGTAGATTCATCAGGGTATTTCACTGATTAATGGTCTCAGAGGCTCTGGAAAGAATTGCTTCCATGCAAGGTGCTTCTAGCTAAGATAACAGACTGCAAAAGGTTTGGAAAGGAGCTCTTTGAAGGACTTTGGAAGCCTAAGACAGAGAGAAATCTTCAAGGGCTAGCCTACTAACTGATGCGCTATTTACTGGACATTTATTTTTCACCCGAGATATCTTTCTATCCCGAGATAACACTTTTTATCTTCCTCCCTAGTCTCTCCTGTGAGATGTTTTGCAAAGACTGAAGCAGTGGAAGTTTGTTTGTTCATTCCCACCCATTTACAAAGCCCTGCAGTTGTGGTTCCTCCTCTCCAGAGAGGCTGTGCTGCCTTTGTGTGGCAGTCTGGCAAAGGGTAGCCATGCCCCCTCAGGAATACGTGAGCCCTGCCAAAGGAACTGTCTCCAAAGCCTCTCACCAGGTATTCAGTCCTTGTGGGTTTCTTACAATTTTTTTGACACAGATAATGTCTCCAGTTATGTTACTCTACAGCAGATCTGCATGGAGAGAAGCACAGCCTGTGAGCTCACTCAAGAGCATGGCACAGCCTGGAGCAGAATCCGCTCAAGCAGCCCCAGGCATTGTTGTGGAGCTGGATGCTGCTCATTCTCCCCACTGCCAGGTTCCCATCAGCTTCACGTGCTTGAATGCTGCCAGGCAGGCAGACTCATCTGCTTCTGCATGGCCAGCAATAACCACAGATGAGTGTTTTCCTGCAAGTACTGGTGTGCTTGCCTCTGTAATCACACACGAGAGAGATGGAAGGAGAGGAGAAAATGGGAGGCAGATCCACCTGTGGTTGTGATATTTCAATCCCTTCCTGCAGGTTCTGCTAAGGGAAAAAAGAAAAAAAACCAACATAATTAAAGAGATTAAAGAGATTTTCTGTCTATCCAGAAAAGGAGGGTTTGGTCAGAATACGAATGGGATGTCCATTGCCAGCCCCCCAGACCTTCAGTTTTCTCTTATAGCAGGGTATCTGCTGGTCAGACACAACAAAACCCTTCTCAGGCCTGCCTGGGAGCGCCACACTGATGGCAGACCCAGCCCAAGGGCTGCTTGTGCCTGGCAGTGGTACCGCCTTGAGTGATCTCTTTCCTGACTACTAACTCCACAACCAGCAGGATGCACTTACTTCATCCAGCCCCACATCACAACCCACCCAAATCAGGACTGCTTATCTTCTACTCACAGTCAAAACACCTAGAAATCCCTGATTTCACTAGTATCCTGGGAGAGGAGAGGATAGGTATGGGTCAAGGGAAAGGAGCTGGCCTAGAAATCCAAGGTGAAACCCTGGAGAATGTTTGAGGGCAGTGGTGGTGCCTGAGAGAAATGTCTCTGGCAATGGCCATCAAGCCTCACTCCCCAGGCCTCAGGAGTCAGTGGGGCTACCCACACCCTGCACAGACCGAAAGAGGAAGTGGTCCCAGCCATCCATCATTCCCAGCTCCCTGTGGGCACAGACACTGAGCTGCCCAGATTGGACCCTGCATGCTCCCCCACAGCCAGGAGATGAAGTTAGGCAGAGTGGAAGGGCTTGGGCTGCTGCCTCTGCTGCTGGGGCTAGCTCTGGAGGAACAGGGCTGTGGTATCCCTGCAAGGGGGGAGAGGTGCTGTGGTAGCCCTGCAAGCCATGCTACAGCAGCTATCTGAAGGGCTCTGGTCTCCAGTACACCACAACTGGCTGCTGAGCTGGAAGATGCCGTGGTGCCACAGTGCTCTCTCAAAAGGCCGTGTAGAGCCCTGGACGGGAGCAGAAGGCGCTCGGATTGTGCCACAGCTGCCATCAATGGGGACAACTTTGGCCCGTAAGGAGAGGCCATGGGCAGACAGGAGTGAGCCCCAAAGCTGGTGAGGCTGCAGCCCCTGTGCCTTCCAGCCTCTCTCCCTGGAGCACAGGGGCCAGCTCACACCGACTGAACTCCTTCGGCCAGCAGCAGCAGGGGACACTCTGCTCCTGCAGGGCTGCTGTCCCTGCTCTCTGGGATCCCCAGGGCAGGAGGTAAAGCAAGGTGTAAGAAGGCAGTAAAGCAGAGTCAGACAGGGCTGGCTCCCTAGCAGGGAGTGACAGGGCTGGCTCTGGTGACCCCGGGATGCTCCTGCTGTCTGACAGGGTGTGCACAGAGGCATGCACGTACACAGAGGCTGTGCAGGACAGCCTGGGCCACAAACAGGTTTGATCAGTGCAGACGTGGAAAACACAGAGCTTCAGGCCCTGTTGTTCGGCAGCTTTCTGATATCAGTAGTGAGAGGTCAGGGGTTCCATGGGAACTGGAAAATTGACAAATGGGACCCACTAAGGGAAGGGCTACATGCTTTAGCTGCTCAGACATCCTGGCCTCTACCTCTCATGCTGGTCAGCCTTTGAGCAGAAGTCGTGATGTGCGCTGAACCTGTTGTTGTTGGGAAGCCACACCTAAACCCTTAGCCCTGGTGTGCATGCACCCTTTGCCTTTTACACAGTCACCCTTTGCACACACAGTGAGTCACACCCTACAAGCCCAAGAGGTTTGTCTGAGAGAAGGCTCCAAATCTGCACTCAACAGAGTGAAAATAGGGCTATATATTTTACCTTCATATTATGATATTTACAGAGAGAAATAACACTTTCTCACTTAGAATAATATGAGTTTCTGATGCCTCCCATGAACAAAACTCATGTAAATTTTTGTTCAAAATGTTTTTAATTTCCACAGAGAGTTGCCTGTGAATAAGTGTCAAACCAAGAATTATCACACTGATCAATTGAGGAGCAGATGCAAGAGATTAATTACACATTGGTACTGGGTTGGATGTTGCAAAGACAATTAGCGAGAAGGTCAAGGCAGTAAAGAGAAGTATGAACACGCGCATTTTCCTCAAGTTTATGGTGAGACCCCAAAGAGGTTTTTGTGCATCCCGGAATGCTTGCTCCTGATGTGTCCTGTCTCCAGTTGAGCCAATGAAAGCCACTCTTTCCCCAAGGGCTGGTGCTACCACACAGTCAAACCAGGGCCTGTCCACACAGCATGGTGGAAGTTTATTTACTCTTGTTTTACCATTCTGTTACCTCTTTGTTTTTGACTAAGAACACTAACAAACTTGATGAAAATTAGAAAGTCACTCAGAAGAGGAGCAGCAAAAGGAACTCTCCCATTATGGGACCATTTGCTTTAATGTAAGCTATCTAAAGATAATAACAAGGCTCCATGATGATATTATTTTCTCATCTTCTTGTTCTTAGTGTGTTTTTTAACAAGCAAAATAAGGTTTCAAACATATTTGTAATATTAAATATTAATATTAAATATTCATTAAATAAATTGATTAAATATTAATCATTATGTTGAAGTAATAAATACAGAAATCCTGCCTAGTTACTCAGACATGCAAATCCCTAATTGTGTGGGAAGCTGCTAAGATGGGCTTTAGTTTCAACAGGAGATAAAATGCCACAGAGCCAGTACAGTATCTGTGTCACTACAAGATTTACAGCCTGATTCCCTGCCTGGAAACAAAAGAACAAATAGCTCCATGTCATGCACTGAACTGAAGCACTATGGATTATATTATTACTTGAGTTTCTACAGGACTTCTCAGTGGGGGAAAAAAAATTCTATTAACTCTCTTTTACGACTACCAGCAGGGCAACGTGAAGAGAATAATCTCCTCCATTTATAAGGTCTGGGGGCCTTAAAATCTGAATAGCAGGCCAGGAGCTTTGTCACAAGGTCTGGCTGTTTCCTTTTCTTCATAAAATTCCTATCTCCATTAATCTGTGTTTATTTTCCTTCTGCTTTTTAATTTGCCTAATGGACTTCAGTTGAAGTCTCTTCTAGAAGTCAGAGGAAAGTAAACTCTGATAAATCCTTTGGGACTTAATAGTCACAGTTAAGCACTTCTTTGGATTATTTTGTCTGACTTTCATCTTTACTGCTGCAGAAATGTCGGCTGCCTAGTACCACAGCCCTAACCCCATGACTTAAGAGCCTGGGAACAAACTGACAAAATATTTCTTTCTTTCTTTTCTTTTCTTTTCTTTTCTTTCTTTCTTTCTTTCTTTCTTTCTTTCTTTCTTTCTTTCTTTCTTTCTTTCTTTCTTTCTTTCTTTCTTTCTTTCTTTCTTTCTTTCTTTCTTTCCTTCCTTTTTTCCTTCTTTCTTTCTTTTTCTTTCTTTCTTTCTTTCTTTCTTTCTTTCTTTCTTTCTTTCTTTCTTTCTTTCTTTCTTTCTTTCTTTCTTTCTTTCTTTCTTTCTTCTTTCTTTCTTTCTTTCTTTCCTTCCTTTTTTCCTTCTTTCTTTCTTTTTCTTTCTTTCCTTCTTTCCTTCCTTTTTTCCTTCTTTCTTTCTCTTTCTGCAAGCATGAAAATACTATGAGACGAGATTTAAACCCATGAGAGGCAACTGTGGAGTCCTCCATGCATGTTCTCCATGCAGAAAGCATGTCAGGGGCTCAGTGCTCTCTAAGATGCGAGCCCCTACCAGTGTCTCCCATTCCCAGGCTTTGGTTTCCAGGAGAGGAAGGAAGGAAGTTCCAGCTGGGCAGGAGCTGCTGTGCCCTGTACTGGACTCAGGGTGAGTGCTGGGAAGCACAACCTGGTCTGGGCAGCTCCAGCCTCAGCTCCCTGAAGCCAGGTTCTGCACTGGAGGTACCAGCTGCTCCTCCAGCACGCAGCCTGGCACCATTTCACCTCAGCTCCCAACAAGGAAGGGGTAAGGAGGGCATTTCAGACCCCAGCCTCATGTGGAATCTGAACTCTGGCAGCTCATAATGGGCATCAGAGCCCTCCTGCAGGAGACGAGACCTGTGGCATTTCCTTGTTCCCGGTCCTGCTGGCATCATCTGCTCAGTAATGTTTCATGTTATTAATCTATTATTTTCTTTTCAATGGGTAGGCTTTGAATGACAGCCAACATTGGTATTAGTCTCTAAATACCTTTTTTGTTAGAAGTCCAAATCCTTTATGTTCTAACTCATATATTACTTTCCATGTAGCAGATTTATTTTTGCACAACATTTATTCCTGCAGGATTCACTTACTCAGAAATTGCATTGTATAATTAGGTCCCAGCTGCCTATTTCTAATACTGAACAAAGGTTTGCTTTATTGTTCATTTCAGCAATTTACTTTTTCATTTAAATTCTCCCATGTATGATAGACATAAGTAATTAGGTCCCATTCCACCAACCTTTCTATTTAATTTGTTGAATGATCAGACTTTAAAAAAAAATACGTCCATGGTTTTCCATGTTGCTGGAGCAATTTGCACATTTCCATCCGTAGTGAAACTGAAGCATGAAGCAAAGGCAAGCACTCAGAGCTGAGTTCCTCTGACTGACAAAATCAGGCCACTAATGGGCCCATTGACTTCTAATTCAGATTTTACTCATATTTTTGGCCCAATCTGACTCTAGATGAAGGGCACTGTGTTCCTAAAGAAAATTTCCAGGCTCCTGTTTTTGTTTGACCCACTTGGCAAAGTTGTTATCTGTGAATGTATAGGCTTCTCTCTCAGATGTGTTTAAGAAGGAGGCTCTGGAGAAGGTAATTCCAGACATTTTTATGAAAATACAGCATCACATGCTAAAGGAAAAGCTGAACCATTGGCAGGCCCTGTATCACAGTGTATCCAGCCTTGACTACTTTGCCTTGGATCTGTTTTCTTTTCCTTAGTTTAGAAGGGCCCGACTACCAATTATAAATCCCAACAGTTCCCTAATTACAATGCATATTATCTGAGTGTGCTTTCTTCTCAACTTGCTCCTTTCTAGCACCATCTGTCAGCAATAATGAGAGATTAAGGGCTGGAAGTCAGCATGGTGAGGGCAGGTAATGATACAACTCTAGGGTCTGAAGGCCTTCTTTAAAGCTGGGATCCAGCCCTTGAGGATACCAGCGAAGGGATTGTGGTAGCACCACAAGGAAAAGTGCTCTTTGGAACGGCTGAATGCTTTGTCCAACTGTGGGGGCTGCCAGCATGGCTACACAAAGCAGATAAACACAGGTCAGGGCGCAGGAGAGCACAAAACTCTGCTGGATGCCAAGCCCTCCCAGGTGAATATGCCTGTGGTTGGCTCTGCAGAGGCTGGTGCTGCTCGTGTCCTGCTGCTGGTGTCCCACGGGCTGGCACAGGGGGTCTGCACTGCCCACAGGCACAGCAGCGACTAGGGGTGCTGAGCAGCCACTTACACGAGCTGATGGATCTCCTGGTATCCACCGGAGACAAATGGCCAGGAACCCTATTCTAGAGCTCTCAGAACTGGAACAAAGGCAAAGATCCTGTATCTTCTTCTGTGAAACTCACACCAAGCAAGGAAAAGCTGCACAGCTCAGCCCAGGACAACAAAGCACAGACTGGACCCTGCTCAGATGAGACACTTTCCATGAGTGGACAGGAGCCCCTGTAGCTTATTAGTCTGGCTCACTGATCCATGCTCTGATGTCTGGGATCCTGCTAACAAAATTATCACATCTAGTCAGAGTCAAAGCTGCTTTGTGGGAACCATGAGTTTCCTGTCTTCTTTGCATTTGTGAAGAAAGACTTTGTCATATTCCCAGGGTAGAAGTCACAATTTGCATTAGGAAAATATAAACAAAATGAAAAGATCTGGCATGACAGAGCCAGCACAACAGATACAGGGAAGTACTAAATGCTTCACAGTAGGCAGATTTTGATTTGTATTTATAAGCCTTTTTGGTTTCAAAATACAGCATTTTCTGTCTTTCATCTCCAAAACCCAGTCAATACTGAACAGAAACATAGCTTTTGGCAGTCTTCATTTTTCAGCTAAACTTGTTTGTGTTCTCTCTTAGTGCTTGAAGCAGAGCGGTAGCAAATTACATTACTGCTTCTCAGTTTGTAACACACTTGACCATGTTTTTTCAATAAAAATGACACCACTTAACTTTGCTGGGTCAGTAATGAAGCAGCAAGAAAGATTTCTCTTGGCAAGAAAAAGTAGCTGAGAATCCAGAACTTCTTACAACTACAGCAAAATAAAGGATTTAGGTTAATTAGACAATTTATAAACTCTAAGCTCTTCCTTTAATTTCTGTTTTACAATGAAATGTATCACTGTGGCCACTTTAAGTAGTCTTCCACACGCTATGGGAATATTTTTCCCACTATGCCCAGCAATGGTGGTTGGCAGACACTGTGGAGCAGAGCTTGGGGTACCAGTGGGAGCCTTTGTGTCTGTCTAACCAAGGAATAGGTGTGTCCCTTTGACAAGGATTTGAACCACAATCAGGCACAAAGATGTCTCATTAGACTTGGCCAGCTGGATAGAAGGGACAGGGATAGGCTGTCCATTGCTTCCAGGACCATGTCAGATTGGTGAAAACATCTCAGCTATGCAACTTTTCTGAGGACTCAGTTTTTTCAGTGTACCTCATCACCATGCTGTTTCCAGCTGAGGGATGAGTCAGATGAATTGGTCTTAAGGACACTGGTGACATTCTCTGAGGAAAACCTCAAGGTTAATAAGCCATCTGCCACTTCTGGGAAGAGAAAGCTTATTTCAATGTGTATCTTCCTTCACATAAGTCTGCTTTTCTCTCTTTTCCATTATTTCAGTCTCATAACATTAGCGTCTCTAAACGTGTCATCATGCCTGGAAACAGACAGCAGCAGGTTTTGCTTGCATTGAAGCAGGATGGGTGGCATCACAGCCAACCTGATGGCAGCCTAAAAATAGTTATTGTGTCATGACATTTCCAGTGGTCTTTGCAGACTGCCAGACTAATGCCTGCATCTGCTGAGACCTCCTGAAGCATCAGCTCAGGCTTTGAAGAAGGTTCTAACTGAGCCAAAGGCAAGGGCAGCTGGTGGGTCCTGTGCTCGCAGGAGAGCAGCCCTGTCTGGGCAGGGGCTTTACATCCCCATGGGAGCGTGGATGGTCCTGTGCAGCCTGTGCCAAGGTGCAGATGCCATTTCTTCTTTCCCAGGGGATATGTAGAGCTCTGTCAGGTGGGCATGTCACTCTTGGCAATGATGGGTTGGGATTTTTGGAAGTGCAATTCAATGCCACCTGGAGCAGAGCACCGGGACCAGGGGCTGGCATCAGCTGCTGCACCCTTTTATTCAGAGCAGAGACTCCTGCTTGGCACCACTCTGCACTGGGCCGGCACCAAACCCTTGATGCATTTGCAAGGCGCCAGAACAGGAGGTGCAAAAGGCTTGCAAAAGGCATAATTGCACCTCTTGCCTAAAAGTGATTTTTTTTCTGCCCTACAGCAACTCTCCTTCACCCACTATAAATACTTGGGGGATGACATTGGCTTCAGCAGTGTATAATGGCAATGGCACTGAACCTTGTTACTGAGAAATGATCTATGTTGACAACCATACTTTAGCTTTGCCTTGAATTTTATTTTCTGCAAATGCCTTGGCATTTCTTTTGCAGTGTCAGGATTTTTTCCAGTCACGGCGGTCTGTTTCATCCATGTCCTTATCTATTTAGAACAGTGCTTTATTGTGGAAGGATTGTTGGGGCTTGTCTGAACTCAAGTAATTTTGATGTAGAGGTTAAAGGCAGTACTTTGGTTTATATTTGAAGGGGATTTTCAGATATAACTTCTGAAAGGAAGTTCATATACAGTTGGTTTTATCTGGCAAACTGATATTACTTTATTATTATTCTTTTTCTTCTTTATTATTATTGTTATTAATATTATTATTTTATAGTGTTCTTCAATTACTATAATTTTACAACTTTCTTCAAATGAAGTTATATAACTAAAAAAAATCTTAATATAAGAAGTTAGGAATATTTGCATATACACACATGGAGACATATGCAGGCATGTATACCCACACACATAATCTTTATTTTCAATTCACATTGTTTCTTAATACTGAAAATGCAGAAAAAACAAAGAGTGATAATATGAATTCTATTGAACTAATGACACCCTCACATTCTCAATTGATTAATGGATCAAGTTTTTCTTCAATGAAGTCTGTAATTTCTTTAACTGCCTTCATGCCTGCCTAAGAAAATTACTGCATGTGCTTTACTGTGACTATTCCTGACAATTAAATTTCACATTCAAGAGAATACTGGAAATGCTACTAGGTTACAAGGGTATTTGAATTAATTTGTGGATTGGCAACAGAAAAAATAATGTTTGATATAAATTTGTTCCTATTTATAAGGGAATTTAGTAATTTTGGAGACTGAGTGTTTGTCTATGTTTATCCATGAATACCACATGAATTAACTGTATCAAATCTGTTAATACCACATGAGAAGTGGCAGGATGTCTTCCTACAATTTTTTTCCTCTAACAGAAAATTAAGATAAATATTTTGAGAGCTTGTCCAATTCTGATGAGTGAAAAAAACCCAGAAAGTTAATTTGTAAATAAGGAAACTTATTTTCAATTTGTTGTTTGTTTGGGATATTTTTTTTCCATTTTCTTTTTCCCCTCTACTTTGGTGACAAAGAATGGCACTGGAAAAGATGGAAAAGATGATCAAAGAAAAGCATTACAGAATGCCACGTTTTTGGGTCAGCCACAACCACAGCATCCCACCCTTCCGTTTACACCAGCTCTGAATGCAGCCCTGTGGCACCAACCAGGAAAGCCTTTGTGTATACCCTCCTATCAACATCTGTAAACATTAAAAGCTTTCTAGGCTACTCAGGGGTTAAAATTGTTCTAGTAAGTGTCCTTAATAAGGAATTCAGACGGTTTCTGTTTGGTTTTAATTATGACAGCCTTTCATATAGGTTGGAGGGGCTCCTGGCTCTGTCCTGTTGAGACATTAAAGGTCCCTTTGTTTAAAAGTTCAGAGCCAGATCTGAGATCGCCTGTAGTTCACCTTTAGGATATGGAAAAGTGCTGAGACGTGGCAGGGTTTGATGCCGGTAGCCCCTGCGGTGGGAGCTGCGGCACAGGGCGCTGTCAGCGTCGTGCTCCCTGCCGCAGCCTCCTCGCTCCGGCCGCGATGCTATCAGCATTCCTTGCTGGAGCCTGTCTGAGTGATGGTTGATTAATGAACTGGGGCTGCAGCTATCTGTGAGAAAGAAGAATTGCTTATTTCACCCATGTCACGGTCCTAATTGGGAAAGTCTGGTTCCCTCCGTGTACAGACACCAGATACACAAAAAGACTTTTTCTGAGATTGCTGCAATTTTTGCTGATCTCTCCCCTGCAACACTCCTCTCCCCAGGAAATACAACATCCAGCCCTGGAATTTCTTTCTGAGGTAGAGAGAGAGGAAGGACTAACATGACCCTTCTCCTTAATGACTTTTACGAAATGAAACAGAAAACACAAACTTGTTTCACAAGCACTTTGACATTGAAAGCCTCATGCACTATTTCATCTGGAAAAATAACCATCTTGCTAGAAAATACAACAGAGATCTCTGTTCTGATGCCTGGAGATCCCATAATATCTGTCTTTGTATGAGATGTCTGCCAGTTTATTTGCTTTCTCTTTGCTTATCTGGTACAAGAAAATCAAAATAAAAGGCTGAACATCACTAGCCAAGATGATCAGCTTGTGGCTGCAACCCACGTTGTCCCTCTCCAAGTGCACCAATATAGGTGCTGGAGCTTCCACATTTCCACTCCAGCCACTGTTCACTGTGCTGCAGAGTTTGTCTGTGAGGGAACAAGTCTCTCAAGACACTTGCTGGATTTGCTGATGTTACTTCCCAATTTCTCTTAGCAACCAATAATTTTCTCATCCATGTTACACTTGGCAGACACTTAGGGTTTTCCAGATGGTAGACATGGCCTCTAGTTTGCCTGAGAGAAAAAAAATCACTGAAATATAACACAGCAGAAGTTCAAATCTGAAATCAGAACATAGCATTAAATCTGTACTGACATTATATGTCTCTGCCATATGTGCCCTGCTGCTAGAGTGAAACCTTTGGGCTATTTCAGTTATGTAGAAGATAAAATTGTTCATAGTTGCATGCAAATAAAAATACAGCAGGCATCTTCCTGAACATTTGGTTCTCTATAAAGTCTCCTAACTAGTAATTCTCACACCAGTGATTTATGAGCTGTAGATGCTGCAAATTGTGCTTGTTTGAAGGGTAGTATTACATCAGAGTGTCAAAATGACATTGAAAGCTCTCGAGGAGTCTTTGGCTAAAATGTCAACTGCATTGAGTGCGATAGCAAGTCTCACAGGAAATGCAAGATTTCTGCCGTGTGGGTGAGTCAGGACATGGGTATGCTGCCTCATCTTCTAATCCTCTGCCAAATCAATAAGTTCTCAAGAACAGGATTTTCAGCTGCAGTAGAGGAAGATACCATGAGAGGCTTAATGTAAGCTGAGGAGAGTCTTGGCTTTGAGAAACCTCCATTAGCCCAGAGCCACCTGCAGAGTATGGCAGGAGCCCTGCCATTTGTGCAGGCACTGGGCCAGCCTGACTCTTAGTTCCCAAATTTCCTTCTTCAAAGGAAAATATGAGTAGGTCATGTACTTTAAGAAAAATATCTGTTTTACTAGGAAACTGTATTTTGCCAAGATGGGTATGCCTGATGAGCTCACCTCGGTGTGCTGTGCCACAGTATCTGAGACTGAATGAAAATCCCTGTCTCTGGCTATGTGCTGGCTTTATCCTGTCTTCCTTTAATGTAATGGCTGGCAGTTCAAAGGAAACATTTGAACCTCAAGTCTGTAAACTCTCAAAACACATGCACTAGGCCAGTTCCTCATGGATCACAGAGGGAAGTGAGGGACATGATGTTAACCTGCTTCCAGGTTCTGGCACTGTGTGTGCTTTGCAAAGTTAAAATAGCATCAGTAGTATTTCTAGATACACTGAGACACAGCAGCACCCAAGGATTAGGGACCTCTGGGCTCAGGGGCAAGGCTTTTTCCTTCGCCATAGCCACACACTTGCAGCTGATCTTTCTCTGCAGGGGATGCTCCAAGGGCCTTGGTGGCACTGGCTTTCTGGTTGCCCTGCGTACATGGAGTTTTTGTGGAATCTGGTTCCAGAGACCTCATTTCTCTTCCCTGGGGCTGTGTCAAACAGTCCAAGCGCTTGGAGAACCAGAAGAGCCCTCTGACAAAAACATCAAACAGAGAGGCAAAAAAGATGCAAGTTACCTCAGTCCCTGTGCCCATGTCAGCTGATTTGGCTGCAAAATGCCTTCATTAGGTGCACACAAACTTCCTCTCTTAATCAGTACACTGCTGCACAGAAAACAAAAATAATTTACAAAGAAGGTGAGGGTATCTCCATGGCCTCAGGAGAGGTAGTTGGACCCAAGAGATGATTCAAGAGGTGCAAAGTTATGACGGTGTGGGAACAGCAGGACCCTGGCTGCCCTCAGAGCCACAAAGTAAATCCAGCTACTTTCTCAAATGGAATGCTGGGGTAGCTCAGGTACTCTTGTTACCTACAGCACCTTCATTTCCAATCATGGTTGTTTTTCATTTGAATAGAGTCTGAATGCGGGAAAGAGGGCTAGACCCTGTATTTTCAGAAGGAAAGGAAGAAAGGGGTGAATTAATCCCTGATTTATACCTTGTGCACCTCTGCACATTGCATACTGCATATAACTCATCAGGGCTTAGCTTTTCCAAAGAGGTAACCTGCAGAATAAAGTTAAACATCTGGATGTGTGCAGCAACAAGAGCTTCATTACATACAAGGTAAAGTCAGAGCAACTTGGAAACACTTTATGCTGAGCCCAGTGCTTGCCTTGCTTAGCTTTGTGCTTGAAGTCTGTGCGCAGCCCGTGCTTCAGCCTGTTCCACCAATGCTCCCACTCCTTCCCAGTCACCTTCATTGGGAGGCAGGCTCCATGCAGCCAAAGTGCACACATATCATCTGCTGTGGGCAGCCTGGCTTAGAGATTTCAGTTGTTGGACCTTCTCAGGGGGACTTTTAAGGAACTGTAATAACAAAGCCTATGGAGTCAGATTAGGTAAATCCAGCGTTCCTTTGAATCCACCTCCTAGAACTTCACCAGCAATTAGGAAGTGCTTTTCCTAATGGTGCCAAGGGGACAGCTGGATGATGCTTCACAGTGTCCACTTTTCAGTCTGATCTCAATTGTACCTTTGTGGTTCCATCAATGCCAATGTGAGAACATTTCCTCTGAAGTCATTCATGTAAAAAGCCCAGACACAAACTCAGAGCATTCAGCTTTGTTCCACAGGACAGGGACAGTAGCCTGACTGTTGATGTATTTAAAAGGAGAAAAACAACAACAAAAAATGTAACCAGGAAGTTGCATGACTGTCAGGAAACACTCATTAAAGGGACTGTGTTAAGCAGAGTACACAAAGCCAGCAAACAAATCCACTACTCTATAAAGTAACACTTTTTATTTGTGATTCTGACAGCACATTTTGCTATTCTGTTGGGGATGACAACTCAGCTTCAAGTGAATTTTTACCTTTCAAAAACATTTTTAAGTAAGGAGTATTTCTCTAAGACACGTCGTAGAAAATGGCTGTAATATTTTCATGCTTACATGTTCCCATTTTGTCATTAACATTTTTCCCACTGTACCATGGCCATAAATGGGTGCCAGGATCAGGAGTTCAGAAGTTATTTCTGTATCATGTGGAAGCTCTACTAATCAGCTGGTGTTCTGTGATAGAGTGGACAAGTCCAGGGATGTTAAGCTGAAGCACTTTTATACAAGCCTGCTGTGTCTTTCTATAGTATTTGTGCTTCCCTCAAAACTCTGGCTCCAGAGATTTCTTGCCCTCCAGTCTCTTTCTGTCCTCAAAGAGCACAGGTGGGAAAAATGTCTAGTAATGACAGAAATATAGGCATTATTCAGAGCAAGATGGAAAATGGAAACCAAAATTCTTCACTCTATTCAGCAAAGAACATGTCTATTCAAGGTCAAGAGTTCTATTCTGTGGGTCATTCTGGGTTTTTTAGTGGGGGGGAGTCCCTCAAATTAGGGTACTTTCTAGGAAGGGAAAATGACCCTGGTAAAAACCACACTTTCAAATCAGAGCATAGGAGTGAAAATGTTTGACTGTGCTTAGCACTGCCTTGCACTGTCAGCCCCTTGGCTCAGAGCAGAAGCCCTTACTCCACACAGTGCCCAGTGCTCCTCTCATGAGAGCCCTCCAGCAGATGCAGGAGAGCTGCTGACTCCCACAGCAGAAGGAGACTGGCCATGGGTCTGAGGTGCCAGGCATCCTCTCATTTTCACTGCCCTGAGTTTGCACAGAGCCCAGGCTCCAACAGTGAGTGAGAGCCAGGCTTTGTCCTCCTGCAGCTCAGCTCTGTGCCAGCTGATCACCTTCCCCCCACCTGGGGAACTTTTGGATCATATGTAATCTGTGCCCCCAAAAATCCTACAGAAAAGAAGGGTAGAACTCCCTCTCACCCACCCTCATTTGTCTGTATTTTACCTCATCGCTTGAAGAGTTTATTCAGGGTCCAGTTTGGTGGAACACCTTGCTGCACATTTTCTGCACTCAGAAAAGCAGGAGTAAGCTTAACTAGATCCTGAAGCTTTGCTATATCAGGGTCTTTTTGGTGTGTATTTCAGTCCAGTGCCCACCCATCACTAATTGGCTTGAAGGCAGGATACCGAAACCAAGAACTGGAGAAAGATCCTATTTCAACCTCTGATACCAGCCTACATGCCACTGAGCTTCTGTAAACACAGGATTCAGTCTAGATTACATCAGCATAAACCAGTTAAAACTATTCATTTGAGAACAGAATATTTAATTTCATTAAAAACTGGAACTGCAATTTCACTGCTCTAATTCCTGTAAAATAATAAAAGCAGTGAGTCGAGAATGGACTATTTTTGTTTAAAATGAGTTGTATTAATAGAATAAAAATCTTGGTGGCACAAGTGATAAGAATGTGCACAGTAGTTTAGTACTTGAAACATTCACTAAATAGACCTATTTCAGTGTAGTATGGAGGAATATTCCCTGTACTTTTGCCATTAATCCAGATACCTCTTATCTGCTGCTGATGCACTTTTGCCCAAAGCCACGTTGCTTTAACACCTCATTGAAATGTTTTAATTAAATATAATTTCCAAATGGAATCTATTATCCATTGTTTTGGAAATATCCTTCTTTTCACACAGGCAGGGTTTTTTCTGTGTGAGCACCACTCTCTCAGGGATGGGGGCAATAATAGGTAGACCAGCACAGCATATCTTATGTACTCTTTCTCCAAAAGACCACACAAAAAAATCTTGCTTCTTGCCCTGAGAAAGATTTAGCAGTTCCTTTCCACTGCTCATGTTGTCCTAAGCTCTTGTAAAGGCTCAGAGTAGCTCCCCATGAGGCTGAGCTGGGAAAAAAGGGGTTTCTAATCCCCTTTGCTGAGGGGTGAGAAACAGTGGTGGTGGCAAAGGGCTGGCAGCAGGCTACAGAGTTTTGGTCAGGTCTCTGGCTACCCACACCTGGCTGGAGGCTCCCCAGTGGGAAGATGCATACCTTGTATCCAGCAGTAATTTATTTGGATGTCAGACCAGATGATCTTTGAGGGTCCCTTCTAACACAAACCATTCTATGATTCCATGATAACTCTTCCTGTGACTATTCCCTCTTTGTCAGCACAAATGCTTTTTTTATTTCTTCTTTTTTTTCCCCAAGAAAATATTTCCAAGATGGCAGTCTGAGACCTGGACTTGCTGTCAAAGAACTGCAGGCAATAAAGTCACAGCCTGTCCATGGAGTGAGACACAGAATTTGGGACCAAATGGACCAACATAGCCATGTTTCTCAGTAAATTCTCTCCCATGAGTTAAGCCACATGGTCAAGGTAGTGCTGACAAACCAAGTACTGCAGATCAGAGACTTGTTCTGAATACCATCCCTAGATTCCAAGTTGCTGCTCAGATATTGTGACTTTTAAACCAGAAGGGGATGAATCACCAGTCTAGATGGCGCACAAGTTGGTAAAAAATTACAGATCACTGATCATTTCCAGGTATTTCACTTTCGAGTTTCCCTGCCTCTGGGCACCAAACATGCAGGATTTCTTCCCCACTCTGTGGCAGTCGTGATCCACTCTTCCCTCACCAAGACCCACCACTGACTGTGCCTGGCCTGGGGTGCAGTGATTAGGAGGACAGATGGGGAATCTGATATTCCTTAGGGTGTCACATAATAAGGGACTCTATTACTGGGCCTAGTATGGATCCTGCCGTAGAAATGTGATAGCTCTGAAAATGCTACAGGTATTTAAATTGTTTATGAACATAAAAACTGGATTTCACAGGATTAACACTGCAGAGTGCTCCCACTCGATCATCCAAACCACTCAGCTGGGAGGAGCTGAAAGCCCCTGGAGTGATTTTCTCAGTTCCATGGAGTAGCATGATGGAGTAAAGATTTAAAAAGATGCTTTCCTTGGACTAGCTTAGTTGTTGTTTCTCATGTCAGTGACTATCAGGTTGTATAAAACCAGCCAGCCCTTCTTTGGCACAGGCTCCCTCACGGCCCTCGGCGGAGGCAGGCCCAGCCAGAGAGCAGGAAGCCTGCTGGGGGCTGGAGCTTTCCATGGCCGCCCGATACCTGTGCGAGGGCAACTCCAGGAGCTCCCGTGGCTGCATAGCCAGGACCCAGCAGATGGCACTCCTGGATGGTGTTTCTGCTGGATGGATCACGGGCTGCCTCTGCCTCCAGCTGCCCCAGCTGCCCCATCCAGCTGCCCTGCTGGGGAGAGGGCTGCAGGGCAAGGCACGGCTGTGCCCGGGCAGGCGAGGTGAGCTCTGCCCTGCCCCTTTCATCTTAAAAACTCTGCTCAAACTGCCTCGGGTGCAAGGCTCGGGATCACTGCCAGCACCTGACACAGCAGGCCAGTTTTCTGGGGGCTTGTGCTCCTCTGCCAAGGAAAAAGAGCTGGGGCTTGGCCTCTTTGGAAGCCATTCCTGGCTTCTCCCAAGGGCCTCGCTGGGTCAGACACAGTTTTGCATGAGAAGGCAAACCAGTGGGCTGCTGACTGGGCTGCACAATAAACCCAGCATCCCAGAGGGTCTGGAGAGGTCAGCATCTCACACATCAGAAAATCCTGGAATTACAAAACAGCTGGGGTTGGAAGGCACCTCTGGAGATCATCCAATGCAACCACCAGCTTGCATCATGGTCAGCTAGAGCATGTTGTCTGGGACTGTGTCGAGCTGGGGTTTGCACATCTCCAGGGATGGAGATTCTGCAACTTACCTGGACAACCTGCTCCAGTGTTTGACTCCTTCCAGAGCAAAAAAAAGTTTTCACTTATCTTTAAGTGGAGTTACTTGTATTTTAATTTGTGCCCATAGCCCTTTGTCCTGTCACTGGGCATTGCTGAGCAAATGCTGTCTCAAACTTCTTTATTAACCCAATCAAGTATTTACACACATGACTAAAATCTCCCCAAGCCTTTGCTGCCAGCTCTTTGGTATTTTTTCTTTCTTTATTATGAAACAGCACCAAAATTTAACAAGCCCAGTAAGGAGCCTGCTAAGGAAACACAATGGCTCTGAAAAGTGAAATTCATTAAATCATTTATGAACACAAAAACTGGCTTTTAGAAAGGATTTTGCAGGATTAGCACCATGGAGTGTTCCCAGCTCTATCATCCTGTACAAGTAGGCAGGGTGCTACTTAAAGATCATCCCACTGGAAGAAGAATTTCCATATTATGTGCCTAAGCATGGGCCTGAGATCACAGCAGGGTGCACATCTCAGCACACAGTAGGCGTTTCTTTGTTCTAGGTAAAGACAGACAGCCCCAGAAATTGGATCAAACTATTCCTATCTTAGAGGAAGACATTTCAAGCCTGGATCTTTGGCTCCTGAAATCTGCTGTTGACAGATCCAAAACTGAAAATTTTTCTGGAATTGGTGCTCGGTTGCAATGCTCTTCAGTGGAGGGAGATGGTTTGTTTAAGCTTTTAGAAATGTTATTTAGTTTGTTTCATCCTTGTTGGACCTTGCTACTGCAATAAGTAGCCCCTGAAAGCAAGTTAGGTAGGGAATTTCTTGTGTTTTCACTTGACAAGAATTGGCTCTTCCAGATAGAGATGTCTGCATGCCAAGCCATGATACTCTTCCCAGCATGATTTAATAGTGATTTATTTATTTCTATGCTGCATCCTGCTTGTTTGCCAGTGGAAGTCTGTCTGGGGGGTTGTTTCATGTCCCTTGCAATGAGATGTGGAAATCTATCTTCCCAGCTTTACCAAAGCACTCCTGGCCAATACTAGGAGAGGGTGCCGGATAACATCTCCTGTACTACATGGGAGAGGCATAATCTGGCTAAAAACTGTTGCTCTTTGGTGGTTCTTCTCTCCTCTTCCACCTCCTCCTCCTTCTCTTTCTCCTCCTCCTCTTTTAGAACTGTTGTTAATGATTTAATTTCCAGAAGAAGCAAAGCACTATCTTGCAAGCCTGCCAAGGAGCCTTCTCTGCATACTATACCTAAAATGTAGATTTCTCTTTAGTCATGGGCCCACACTTATCATGCTCAGCTTTATTATTCCCACCCCCTCAAGCTCTTTGTTTAAGAGAAGTCTTGCAGCCCTTTTTAATCCCTGCTTCCTACAGAATGGAGATAAAAAGTCTTCCTCCAATGTATTTTTTAAAGCTAAGTGTTACACAAGAGACACCACAAGGCTCTTATTGCAGTTTTTATTGCATCCAGATACAAGACCATGTTCAGACTCTGGAGGCCTTCACATGTTCCTTGTTGAGACACAAAAACAGGTAAGAAAGGGGTCTGATGCAAACCTTACTGGAGTCAATGGAAGGGTTGCTGTCAGATGACTGAAACTAGTCTTTTATCACAAATTCATTTAATTGAGTCAATGGGATTTTGGAGTTGATTTTATGGATTTCTAGATATTAGCTTTCAACATTTCATCCAAACCAGCTTCTGACAAGGAGTATGAGACTGTCGTCCATATACCCTTGACTTTAGTTTAGGTAAGGTTCTTTATGGGAGTATGAGCTGTACATGACCATTTAAGAGTTTCAAAAATGCTACTCCGCATTAGAGAAGAACAAAGATGCAACAGTGGGAATTATAAGAGTTACAGTTTGCCTCCTCATTATGGCATAATTGGAAAACATCACCACAGCTGTGAACAGCAAAAATGCTGAATATGTTACAGATAGACTCAAAATGTCCTGAATGTTACATTAGATTCATTGAAAAGATATTGGATTTTTTTCAATGAAAAAACATTAAAGAGTTGTCCCATGCCCATTTTCATGTCACACGAGACTGATCAGCATGTAAAAATCTGTAAAATTCTAAGAAGATTTTTACAGCAGAGATGTGTCCATGTTACAGGAAAGCAGAGCTTGTCATGGGAAAATTTATCTTTTGCCATGTATCAGAGACATCCAGCAGCACATCTGAGCAGCAGAGGTGTCAGAATGAAGACGTCTTGTTCTGGCTGTGGCTGGCCATAAAAATATCCAGATTTTGCTTCATTTTTCTTCCTCCCTTCTATTGGTGAATACAACCTGTGGAGGGATGGCAAGTCAGGGAGTCTAGGGTAAAAGTTTCCTATGTTTGGCAGGAGAGGCTGGAAAAAAAGGATTAGACTGAATGTATATGCCTGTTGATAAAGTCAGCATTTAAGATCCCAGTTCTTGTTCTTAGCACACTCCAACCCAACTGGACATGCAGATTCCCACCCGGAGCTTTCATCACCCAGGCTGCTCAGATGGACCACATTCACACTTGCCAGTGCTAAACTGTAGCCCTGAGCTTTGCAGGGTAGTGTGGGAGGAGAGAAATGTACATCAATTTCTACAGTCTTTTCCCAGGCCTTGTAAATCCAGTTGTGGTCCTGGGTGTAGCTGTGCATCCAGGCTGCAAATTAAAGCTTCAAAGGAAGCTGGTGTTAACTGGTACTTGCCCAGTCAGGCAATTTGGAAAGGCACAGAGTAGAAACATGAGCTGGTATAACAAGTCAGCAGAATACTTGGGTTTACCTGAATCATCATACCTTACCAATGAAGTTGGGGGCTCAGCTAGCAGCAGGCAAACTCCTTGGGAAGTCAAGATCCCGCAGTCCTAAATTGACTTGAGTAATTTTACTGCTTCTTCTCAGACCCTGAGATGAGTAAATGCATGGGCAAGATCATTGGCATCTTGGGGCAGAAGCGTATGAAAATGCACTGAACTGATTTAATGGAAAGTCAGTAAGAAGCCAAAACTGGCAAGGAATGCAAAGAGAGATCCTCAGTGACAGTGTTGAGGTGCCTGAAGCAAGAAGCAAGCAGAATCCAGGTGGCTGAACTCACTGGACTGCTGAACTTTATCTCCAGGTCTCTTGGCTTTTCGTCTCATCACTCAAACAGCATCAGGAATAGGGAAGTAAGAGCCCAGGTATCTCCATGCTCTGACAGAACCAGACCTCTTGCTTCTCCTCTTTTGTCCACTGACTCCTGTGTCCTTGTGTTGTGCCCACCTCCAGGAGCAGGATGGAAGACTGAAACTCCAGTTGCTCTGGAGCATGATTATTAGGATTTTCTTGAGAGAGATGAGAATTCCTTCCACTATAGCGTGTGAGGGACCTTACTACACCAACTGTAGTGGATAGTGGTTCTTCTAATGCAGCCCTGAGACAAGCACTCAATTCCTACAGAGAAATGCAGAATTTATTGTATCCATTTGTATTGTATCCAGCATTTTTTTGATTTATCAAGCTTCTTAGTTTTTTTTTTTAATTAATCTGAAAAGGCACCAAGTTTTTCCTATAGGCTGGGATTCATTGTTTGGGATCTTGCCTTAGACTCTACTGGGCACAGATCCACAATGGTATATGGTGAGTTTGCAGACATCTGTCATCACATGGCATCAGTGGACTCCTCTCTATTTTTGGCAGCCTTTGCCAACAGTGCCCGTCTCTGTTTCCCTGAACTGGGATTAGGCCTTTTTTTTTTTCAGATAACACAAGTTCTAAATTAGGGGCACACAGGGCTGCAAAGCATGCAATGTGTTAGGTCACCACAGCTTCTGATGGCTGTAACAGTGAATTGAGGCTTCTTAGTTCTTTCAGCACAGAGCCTTTACGAAGACAGACACGTGCACACACATACACAGCCTGTCAAGTTTGGGGCTTTAAGACCGTGGGTTTAATGATATGTGTGACCCCTTCCCCACAGCTCCTCAGCAAACTGGTGAAGGCCATACATTGAGAGTCAAGTCTGGCCTGTGATGTTGAGTAAACACTAACATTCTGAGACTAATCCCGGTTTCTGACATGCAAACGAGCTGTAGAAAAACCTTTGCATAAATAGGTTAGCCTGAGCATCAGCTTGGAAAAAAATAGTTCTTTTCTCAGATAAGCAAGCAGCAAGGCAATTCTGTGTATTATGTCATACATTAGCAAACTGCCCCACAACCCCTCAAGCACAAGACACTGTTGAGTGGTTATTTGAGGGTGGACAGACGCAAAGCAGCAAAAGGAAAGCTTTGAAGGCAACCACAGGCCAAAGGCATGCACTCATCTCCTTGATACTGTGAAGTGATGCATATGTATAACCCTCATTCCCTCATTTAGTACCTCAGCAAGGCATGTTTGCTTGGTCTGGGTGCTGTTAGAGCAGCCACACATATTCTGACAAGCTTCTTTGTCCCTTCCTGTGCCCCTGCATTTGTTATATGTGTCAAGAAAAGATAGGCAATGTGTGTTAAGTTTGCCCCTCTGTTTTTCCCTTGACTTTCCATCTTAGTGCTCCATACATAGCACTGTTTCTCATTCACAGTCCAGCCCAACAGATAAAGTATAAAACAAAAGAAAAGCAAGCACTTCTCAGACCCCACACTTACAGTCTGGAAGCTGCATTGCTTCAATGTGGCCTGGAGCAGCACTAGTAAAACCTGGTGGATGGGAGATAGTTACCTGCCTGACCAGTTTGGTATCACTGCTGGCATTTTGCAGGTTCTGGAGATGATGATGCAAAGATACCTGAATGCAAAATCAACTCCAGTCAATCAAGCCAGAACTGCTGGCATCAGGCCTAGGAGGTGGGAGAGAGGTGGAGGCAGAACCTGGAACCATCATGCTGAATGTTTCACGCTCCAGGGTGCCGGAAATCCCACTGCTCTGGCCTGGAACAGCGCCCGCCTGTGGAGGCAGCCTGGGCTTGGCTCCCAGTGAATTTACCCTGCAACAACCCAGGTGCACAGGAGTGAAGGGTTTCTGCAAGAGCCATCCTGGGCCAAAGCTGACTCTGTCAAGCTGCTCAGGTATCTGTGCATCATGCTTCAGGAGTTTTACGATACTGGGAATCCCAGCCCTGTATTTCCCCAGCTGATGGGAAGTTGTCTATAAATCAATGCCTATTTAGCATGATTTGTCTTTAAAGCCCTGAGTTAACTTGGCTGACAGCTGTCTGACAAAGGTATTCATTATCCCAAACGGGGAGGCAAAGGCATTTGTTTAACATCAGGTGGATCAGTAGCAGCCCAAGGATGTGTGCCGAGAGGCTCTGGCTCCCTGAAATGATTCACAAGACTTCACTGCCTCTCATGCTAATGGCTTCCGTGCCCAGACACCATTACCAAAAGCTTTTGGTAAAGCCCAGAGAGCATTACCAAAAGTCCTGAGTGAGTGTGAGAGAGATGCCTGCAAGGGATCTTTGAGGAGTGCTGCAAAGAGGGGGCATGCAGGAAATGCCTGAGCGATGGCTTCACTGGCCATACCTCCGTGCACGTGAAGTTCCCTGGGATCCTGTCACGCACATCAGCCACTAATATCTTTTAAAGAGAAGGCGTTTTCCTATCCATTTCTGCAGCTACGTGTCTGAAATGCACTTAAGTCAGGTAAAGCAATTTGCTTGTATTTACCTCCAGATCAAAGCCGTTCTGATATTCAGGTATATTTGAATTACAATTAAACTCACAGCCGTAACAGCCATTTCCACGCCTGTGTTATCACTCTGGTTTGAGGCAAGTGAGTGGGAGTTAGAAGGTGCCTGAAAGTATGGGCATTTTTAACAGCATGAATGAGTAAGCAGGAACGGTTTTGGATTGCAGATGTTTTAGTTCAGCTTAGGGGCAGACACTTAGGTAAGCTTTCCTTAAAAGTCTGAACAACTGCAGTTCAGACATGTGCTGCTCCTAGGCGAACACTTCCCTATCTCCTCTCCTTCAAACACGGCAGCTGTGCACTTGTGAGAAGAAGTGGTGTCAAATTAATAGTCAGTAATGGCTAAGAGCTGATGAATCTCTCAGATGAAAGGCACCATCTAATTACAAACTTTCGTCATTGTTTGTTATTATGAAGCCACCACTTAAAGGGCTGTTGCCCCTAGAAATTTTCTTTTTTATGTGTTTATAAGATTTTTTTTTAATGGTTTGAGTTCTTGCATCTAGCTAATGTTTTATTCTCAGGCTTTTGGGGTTTTTTTGCTTTTATTTTCTTTTGGTTCTTTTCTCTAAAAGAGGTTTTTGCCTTTTCTGTTTCACAAAGTTTCTCAACATACCATAGGTGATGTAGACAAGATATCTGCACATCCACACTGAAAATGCTGCCTGAAAGCTGACTCTATTTCCAGGCATGCCTTAGCTGAAAATGCAGTGTTTGGAACTAATCTTTTGTTTCTAAAAACTGTTTCTGTAAACTGCAGTGCTTGTTTGCAGCAGACAGCACTTGTGAAAGAAGATGGAAGAGTTCTTAGAAATAAAGGCTGATCAAGTCCAGCAATGATCTGGTGTGTGCATCTGTGTATGCCTGGGCGTGTGTGCATGCAATGCCAGGCTGCAGCTTGTAAATAAGAACCACAATAACAAGGCAGATATAAAATAAATAGCTCACAAGATCAAAGGCACAAGTACTTAATATACATGAAACAGAATATCAGACATAGCAGTAAATTCGACCAGCCTGGAAACTTAAACCACTTCTATGTCAAGACCATGGCCAGAAAAACTTCACGGAGTTTAGTGGTGAACCAAGGATGAGTTTGGCATGGGATGAATTTTTTGTTCTTGGGTAAGTTGTGGCATAATGTTGAAATTATTGTTACTGAAGTATGGTTGACTTAAATTGCTGAGGCTCCAAGCAGCAGTTTGGTTGTTGTGAACGGAAACTGCATGTAAAGTTAACAGAGACTAGTTTAGACAGTGATTGCTTCCAGTTGATTAAAGTAAGATAACCATCCTGCTGAAAACTATAACTGAATTTCCACAGCCATTCACTCTCAGAAGGCTTCAATTAGACTACTGTGCATGCCTTCCTCTGCACTGGAAACCACACTGCTGCTGCTCTCTGAGCCACCTTGACACTTACATGGGCTCTCACCTCCCACTGCCATGTGTCTGTAGAAGGTGGAAACACATCCTCAGCTTTCAGATTAGGGGATGAATATTTTCAATTTTGATCCACATAGCTGTTTCCCTTGGTTTGCTACTACAGTTTGATAAAGAGGTTTCAAATAGAGGAGCTAAAACCTCTCTTCCTGAGATAAACAATTCTGGCCTGTTGGGTTTCCTCCTGCAGGACCCTGGTCCTGATCTGCATGTACACACACCCCACAGTTTCACTGCCACGTCTTCAGCCCAAGTTCTGTATATTGCTGATGCTTTGCTGGGCAGGGACTGTGTGGTGAGTGTTGGGAAGCAGGGCTTTATGAAATCACAGAAATAATCCAAATACAAAAGTACTGATATTGCTGAGCTCTTAAAAGAATAAAAAGCTTCAGACCTCAGGGAAAGTGTAATGATTCAAAACTGTGTTAGAAATATAACCCTGGACTACCTCTGTTTCTTTGTAAAGCAACAAACAATACCATCGTATCTCTGAGTTTTGTGATTCATTCTGCTCCTTTAAATCTTCACCAAAACAGGTGGCAATAAGTCTTTTTATCTTTTTCTTAAGGTAAAAAGAAAAATGCATCTCAGTCCTAAAAGCACATGTATGAAAGATGCTCTTAACCTGGCAGGCTTTTGAAAAGACACCATTGCTGCTGTTCTGCAGCAGGAACACAGTGGAAAAAGGATCTGCAAAGCCTTCAGGATCCCAGTGATGCCAGATAGTCCTAGTGTTTGACTGATTTATAGGCTGCTCTAAATAACTCTGCTTCCCCTTGCTGATAGCAGAAGTCTGCTTTCCTTAATCCCACTGAACAGCAGAGGGTCGGTGCCATCTGCACTTCTGATGAGAATTTACTTGTGAACTTACTGATAACACCTCCTCTGAGGAAGCAAACACTGACAAAATAATAGTTCCTTTGCTGACCCAAGTTATTTAAAACACAAAATAACAAGGTTATGTTACTTATTACTGGATCTCATAAGAAGCAGCATGAGATTTAATTTCCACGGTGTATTTCAGTGACCTTGTTATTTCCCAGCACTGAAGTGCTTATGGCCCAGCAATCTCCATTAGTCGCAGCTGAATGCCCTGGTGTTATCCTGGCAAGGGATCAGGCCTCAGAGCAGAGGACAGAGATGTGTCTCCAGCGCTAATTCTGGGCCATCCAATGAAAAAGTAGAATAGTGGAAGGAGCAGGTAATGGATGCCAAAGAGAGGCGCAGAGTATAAATGAGAGTGATAACAGAAATTCCTGTTTCCAAGGTTTTACTGGCAAAGTAAGGCTACGAGATGCCATATTATAGAGTTTTGTCCTTTTAATTTTGCTGCAAGACATACTGATTACAAAATGGCTCCCAACTGAAAAACAGATGGGATTTTGACTTGTTTAAAAAGAAGAGTTTTTCTGTTCGCTGTGTTTAGCATTTTCCAATATGGCTGCAGAATTGCAGTGTTGTATGATTTTTTTTCCAGTTGCTTCCATTGCAATCTGTTTTGTTTCTGTACCCATATTATGCTTAAAGAAAAGTAGTATGGCCCTGCGTTGCTAGGGTTTTTTGTCAAAAAATTATCTTTAAGTGTTTGAACATTCAGACTTTTTTTTCCAATAAGTCTTAAATAGGCCACTTTTTCTGCAGTTCAGAAAACTCTATTCTTCAATTACCCTTAATCTTATTTGTCCTTATCCTGAACTATATCTTTTTTTCTTCATCCAGCTGCCATCTTTTTGCTGGGAAAGGTATTTGTGGAATAAAAGCCATTGATTTTTATCTTCAGTGCCATCTAAAAAAGATATGCATGGTTTTATTCATGTCTGATGTTAAACCAAAACGATAATTTGGAAGCCATATATTCAGAATGTAAATGACTCATCTTTAGGTGAAACTGACCCTAATTAGATCTAGATCAGCCATCATTTGACAGAGAGAAAGAAAATTCATTTTCTCTGAAATGTGGTAATGGCTAGGAAACTAGCCCCAGAACCTTAAATTAAAAGCAGGTTTTAACATGCTGGCTCCATTCCTGCCTTCAATATCAGCCTCTGCCTGTTTTAGTTAAATAAATGGTAACAAAAGAAGACAGACTGGGTGACGTTAAATAAAGAGAAATTTAAGAGAGCAATTACAGCATTAAAAGGGGCCAGAGGTGAGGAACTATAAAGTCTGTGGAACAAAGTGCAGCATCGCAGTTTCTCCAAAACTTTGTTCACTGGAACCTCATTAGCTCTGGTCACGCAAAGCTGTTTGTGAGCAAAGGTGCCTGTCCCCAGCCCAGGGCAGGAGCCTGATCCCAGCATCAGCCTGGCCACAGTCCCCTGTGCCACTGCTCTGCACAGGCAAGGGTGAGGGGTGGGATGGCAGGTGGCAAGGGTGGATCCTGCCAGTGAGTGGCTCTGCTGGAGTAGCATCTGGCTGAGCAGCATCTTACTCTGCTTCCCCATCTCACTTTTCATTTAACTTCTATAGCATGAATGACTTGCTCTTCTTCCCCAAATTGCCAAACGGCTTTGGAGAAAGGAGTCTCTTCTAGCCACAGGTTTTGAAGGATTTGGGTTAAGGAGGTAACAAGGAAGGAACAGCCCATCACAGTCACTTAGAGTCCTAAAAGAACAGTTCTGACCACGGTCTTTTGTCATGAAATCAAAGATACCGCTGCAAAACCAATTGTTCTAATAACATATGGTGGGCAAAGCTCTGAAGATTAGGAGCTTAATTCATATAAGCACCCGAGAAAGATGCATAAAGGAGAATTGAATTTAAAAAAGTCATCTGGGCCTCACTTGCTTTGAAATGTGATGCCTTTGTGATGAATGAGGCTATTTAGGCATCTGTGTTCTCTATGCGTGTGTAGCGACACAAGAAACACACTCGTGACCAGAATGGGTCCATAACCTGATGCTCTTGGGTAGTTCAGAACACAAGCCCCCTCCCCCTCAGTTCAATGCTTTCTAAAGGTTTAGTTGCAGGAGGAATTATGTGGACAGGTAAAAGCTTGTGCATCAGCTGGCTTTTGAGCTGGAGAAGAGTCCAGCTTCCTTCTGGAGATGAAACCAAAACATATCCATACTCTGGAAGCACAGAATTTTATATCAGCTAGCACAGTATAGCTGGATTTCCCTGACCTAGCAAGTTCTGTCAAGGACCAGGGAAGGCATTCCCAAACAAGCATTCAGAAACTGAAAAGTGTAGCAAAAACTCAGGAAATTTTTAAGATTACTAACTTTCATATTGTTCGCTTTTGCCTTCTGCTATCATACTGTTTTGACCACAAGGTTTCCAGCTTTTGATAACTTCGAGGGATAGAGGAAATAAATATTGTCAGTTAATTACATAAATTCAGGATCTGGGTATTTACATAAAAACATTAAATAGTGAAAATTACAGTGCTAGCTAAAAGATTCAGATATCTTCAAGAATCTAATGCCTAATTCAGGATTGCGCTGTGTAATATTAGGTTAATTTTTTGCTGGATATTGGGCCTGGTATTAAGGGGACAAGGGGGGAAAGTACTCACATTATTATTAATCTGATTTTCAAGATCAGTTCCTATGAAAATTAATTAAAGCACTCTGAATGTCAGTATTTAATTCAAGATTCTGTTCATATGCTAGAGTCTGCAGTACAGGTATCTGACAAGTAAGACATAACCAGTTTGCTCTGAGATCCTTGTACAAAGAATACCTGCATCAAGGTCTCTTATGGGATCATTTCCTTGTGGTTTTAAGGTAACTTTTACAAATGCAGGACATGTTGAATTTTACAGAATTCCTGCTGGTTTCTGGGTCCTGACACCTTTAGCTATCTGGAGTACTTGCATCTTAAAATATTCTTAGAATGTAGAAAAGCAAATTTTATGGCCCTAATGGCTTGTTGGTGAATTTCAAAGTGGTGTTATCAGCACAGATACATAGGTCTGGGGAAATGTCCCTTTTCCATTGCCCAGGAAAAAAGAAAGGTCAATATGCATTGGATTCTTTAGGAAAAATGAAAGTGTTGTTCCAAGCTGATAAGGTTGCTTTGAAAAACTCTGTCCTCCCCAGTGGCATTATCACAGCGGGAGCACATCACCTCATACCCCTAAGACAGAAAAATCCTGTCTTTTTCCAGGCCATACTGGTACTTGGAGGGCACTCCTGACAGAAGGCCAAAGGGTACATGTTCCAGTTGCCTTGTATAAGGGGTTTGGATTGTTCAGGGTTTTTTCTTGGTGTGGGGTGGGAGGAGGGAGAAGAGGTATTCTTTCAGTTTAAGGGGATTTTCTCAAACTGGTTGCATCATTTTGTCCCATCTCATGCTCCAGGTCCTATCTCAGCTCCTAATGAGCCTGGCTTATTAACCTGGTTCTAGTTCATCCTGCCAACACATTTTGCTGGAGCTACCCACACACTTCACCCTGGGCATGCTGTTGAGCACTTTGCCAGATCAAGACTTTTATGGCTCGTCTAAGAACTGATTTAATTAAAATTATCACATTTTTCATATGTGTATTCCAAGAGCATAGAGTACAGGTTTTGCAGCATTTGCTTGCAAACAACAAAGAATACAATTATCTCTAATAATGAAACCAAAATGGCTTGAAAGTCAGGACCTTGTCAGTTGAGACAATGATCTATACAGTCTTTTACAGCAGCTTTCTTAAACTTTTTGTGCTTTAATGGTATGCATCTGCTGCAGAGGGTGGTGTTCCCATGTAGCTAAGGACAGGACATTTATTAGAAGAAAAAAAGGGATTTAACTCTCTGGTTTTTAGGTATTAAAAATTCTCCATGTCCACATCCTGAGAAGGCAACCATATCAAGATAATCTCGTTGCTGCTCTGTGTATGTCAGCTCCTCCATGACTAATGTGTCCCATATTCTTATCATCCAAATCTTGACATCAGATGGTTTCTTTTAGAGTGGGATGTGATTAAGCATTGCCGGCACAGAGAGCTCAGAGCTCAGCTTGCACGCCTTACTTTGAATGAGTCTGTAACCAGCACACTAAGAATAAAGACTTCCCGAGGAGGATGAAAATAGCACCCATATGTAACATGAAACACCAGGTTTTGAGCCTGCAGAGATCCACCTGAACCCAGGACTGGACGCTGCATGTCCCTGTGAATCCCAGCGTTTCCCTTCCAGAACTAGTGCTGGAGCTGCCACGCTGCCATCTGTTTGCCCTTAAGAAGAATCTCAGGGGTTCAGGACGGGGGTGAGTGGTCCATACATCACATGGAGATGAGGAAACAGAAAAAGTCATTCACTAAACTCCAGAGACCAGCTCCTCTCAGCATGCATCACTGGATAAAGCCTGGCTTAGCCTAGCCCTCTTAAGTGATGCTTGCCCCATATCTTCCTGGTCAAACACAACAAAAACAGAAACCCACAGCCAACATAGACTTCTTTCTTATAACCAGCCATCTCCCAGTGACCTGCACAGCAGTGCCACAGCTTTTGAAGGTCACAAAAGCCAAAAGCTGAGCACCAGCTCCCCCAGCCCGGCAGAGCTGTCTCCACTGGTACCTCTGCAGGCAGCACTGCTGCTGCTGTGCCCATGTGCATCTGCTCCCTGGCACCGAGAGAGGTTTTGTCTGCAGATCACCCAGCATGGGGGGATTCACACCCTGGGTGGCCCCCAGGCTGCTGCTGCTTCTACAGATGCCTTTCCCTCTAAGGCTTCTCACTGCTTTGTTGTTTCATCTCTTCTTTTATATGTATCTACAGATTCTCTGGTGTGAGTTTTTTGATAGAGAGCAAATCCTAGTTTTCAATGTTCTGACAAAATGACAGAATGGGTTAACAAGAGTGGAGGTTTTTTCTTCACATATAGGATATTTGTTCTAAAGAGGGGACTTAGAAAGATGAATGGTTTGATGAGTTTAGATCAGGTAAATCAATTAAAAGTACTTTTGTTCTTGGAGAAAGTTTTCTCTCTGGCACTCTGATGTCCTTGAGAAAACAAGATGAAGAACTTTATGGTTTGATGTTTTAAACAGAACCTTGTTTATTCTTCTAATCAGAAACTTTTTTTTTAACCAAGAACTTCAAAAAGAAGTGCAAATGTTTTCAGGGATTACTTTGAAATGAAGGATTCCATTAGATGTTAAATCAAAATTTTCAAACTGAGTATCCTTCTCTTATGTTTTCTTGATTTTTTTATTGCAATTTCTAAAATATTCCTGTGTTTGTTTGACCTAAAATTATTTTTCTTATCAAGAATATAGTGCCAGTTTCTAGCCCAAGATAAGTGTATGTCCATGCACTGATCAGTGCTGTATAAAAAGCAATAGTGCTGTATTGGTCAGTGTCTGGTGCATGCTTTAGTAATGGCTTTGTTGGCTAGACTATTTCCCACAGAGATGAAAATCTGGGTGTATTCCAATAAAAAAACCCCAGTCATACCCTGTGAAGTGCGGCCCACTGTTATACATCACTATATTGCTACCATATCTACTGAAAGATTTGTTCTGCACATCTTCTTTTTCTACCAAACTTTGCCAAAGGTCATGAGAAATATAATATAAATTTTATTGAAGAAGTGTGGGGATGTGATTCCTTAGCAGCTTGAACAAATCTGTTACTGTAGAGACAAAGAACAATTTTCTCTGGGCTGCTTATGTAGATAGTTTTACTTGAATTGACTGTTACCTTGGTATACGCTAAAAATCTTTCACATCTTCTTCAGTGTCCCTCTCCTTTGAAGTAGTATAAAATGTCTCTGTCCCTTTTCTTAGGCAAATGATCTTCCTGGGTTCCTTTCAACATAATTTTTACATAGCACTTCAGGTATGATGGCTTGGCTGTCTTTAATTACATTCCCGTATAGAATTAACAGTCAGTTTTTATCAAATGATGGTATTACTTGTTCTGCCAATTCCCATATGTTTTTGATCCTATCCTGTAGCTTGCCTATCCCCACAATGGAGCAGAATACACCCTGAAGTGAGGCCTTGTATTGCCAAGGCTTTTCCTCTAAAGTCAGTGTTTACCCACTCTGCTGATGAGAAGCTGCCGCTCCAAAGAGGTGCATTTGCCTTGGTATTTGTCTCTTCTTCATAGCTATGGTTTTCTCTTAGGTTTTCCCAGTTGTGTCAGCATGTGTGGTCCAGCACTTGGTGACCTCCATCTCCTTTCTCTTTTTCTTCTTCCTTGGCTGTCACTAGGTGGGGAGGTCCCACTTTGTGCAGGGAGCCCTCAGAAAGGCTGCAGTCACTCGTGGAGCAGTCAGCCAGCCAGGCTGCTGTGTGAGACTCAACATGGGACAAGTTAGCTCTGCATCAGCTACAGAGTCCCCCTTGGGCAGGGAGTGCCACTGCAATTTCTGAGCTGGGAATATCTCGGCAAGGTTTGGGGAATGCATTAAGAAAACAATAAGGTTGAAGACTTGCATGAAGTTAGAAAGTGCCATGTGGGAGGTATGCATAGCCTGAGCTCAGCCCCTCCACATCCCTGAGATGCCTGACACCCTGTAATTATAGGCTCATAGACATAACTTGTACTCAAAAGTTTCATTTCAACCGTACATCCACAGAGACAGCATCTCATTTTGGTGTAGCCATCCTTAATTTCTTTGACCTAAGCTTCCCAATTGTGTCTTTTGAATTTGGCATTTAATACAATCCATTCTTTTTCTCCATTTCCCAAATAGTCTGTGGAGCCAGACTAATCGCTGCTCATCAAACGCCCATTGTGTTCCTATTTCCCTGTCCCATGGTAACAGACACTTTTATTGTGATTATTCATCTGCTGTTCTTTCATTAATGAAAGATTTAGATTTTGCTGCCATAAGGCCTCTTCAATAGCTTTATATTGTGAACACAATTTCAAACAGAAACCTGTTCTTTGGTACCGCCTAGCAGTGACACTGGATGGTCTTTTGTAGCTTCTTTGGCCAGTGACCATAAGAAATGTCCACTTCAAGGACTGATGACGTCCATTCCCTCTCAACTGGCGAGTTGTCAAATTACTACAGCCTACATGCCCCTCAGTAAGGAGCCATAAGGGAAAGGATCATCATTATATTTTTAGCATCTCTTCCTCCCAACATGAACTCTAGTATGAGGTTTCTTGGAAAAGTTTCCCACACCTCTGAAGTCATGCTGAATCCCTCTGCCCGCATGTATCTGCTCTAGCCTGTGCCACATTGGGCTTACATTGCCTGAAATGTCATTGGGTAAGCCTAGTGTGTTGCATGAGGAGTACATTTATTAAGGGAATGCCCGTTCTCCTGCATGGATTCTGGGCTGTCATCAATGCCAGGTCCTTGCTGCGTCCCTAGGAGAACTGCAAGTCTTACTCTGCCTAGAAGGCTGTGTGTAGATCAACTCTCCAAACTCTTTGTTCCAGCCTACTTTTGTCTTTAATTAAGACCAATCCTGTTGTCTAGAACCTGGGGAAAATTAGGATGCATTTAGCCTCACATTGAATAAGTGTATTTATGATCATTCTTGGTACCATAAAATTGTGTTTTCCAGGAAGACTGTCTTCCTGGATTGCTTGCTCTCAAGGACTCTCTGTCTTTATACGTCTGGTTTGGAGTATAATCATGTGATGTTCCCAAGCACAGAGACCAGCATATCGACTGAGTTATGGACTATGTCGTTCTCCTTAGTTTATTTGAGGTCTTTGGTGATAAAAGAAGAGGAAGAAAACCTGTCCTTGTGCTACTCTCTTTTTATAGATCATAGTCTTCAAAGAAAAAAGTCTGTTAGTAGTATGGTGATGATGGCATAGTTTTAACAGGGTGGGAAGCTGTCCTTCTCTAAACCCTGAGTCAGTCCTCCACTAAGTTCCTCATTATCTCTTTCACTCCTTCCATTCTATTCCTTATTCCCTTCTTCCTTAACCTCTTAGAAATGTACTTTTTTACACTGAAGATTAAAAATTAGGCCAGATCCTCCTCAGAAAAAAGGCTCTGTGTTCCTACTTGTCTCTCTACTTGCAGCCATGGAAAGTGATGTTGGAGTTGTTGTGCAGCTCTGTCATTCACAGACCATGCACTCATAGCACAGAGACCCTGGCAGTCTCTTTGCTGTCTGCCTCTCCTTGCTCAGGTTCAAGCTTTTTCTCACACATCTTTTTGTCCTTTTAATTTGATCTTTATTATTGCCTGTTATCTGTATGATTGAGCCTATTTTTCATGGAAGCCCACTCCACCTCTGTGTGTGAACTGCCTTGGCAAGGAGCACTTCACAGCTGGACCAGGCACCTCTGGAGCCCCGGGCTTCTCAGGAAGGCCAGGATGGCTGTTTCCTGCCTCTAGTACAGCAGCACTTCCAAGACCCCACTGCAGAGCAGGTTCCTCCAGACAATTGTCTTCACAAGATGGTGCCTGCCCAAAACTGCTTCTAATTGGAGTGTAAGGCAAAAGACCATGAGAGAAACAACAGGTTCTCAGCACTCAAGAAACTAATGAGGTAATACTCAGGAAGTAAACCTATATAGTAAGATAATGAGTCTCTAGTAACCTACAATGAGATTATTCTCCAGAGGCTGGTTTTTATAAAAAATTCCAATGTGCAGTCTGGACTTCCATCCCGCTGCTGCCTGTCCTGCACCTTGCTGCTGCTCTCCTCCAGGTCTGAAGGCCTGAAATAGCCCTATTGCTTTTGAGTTTTCAGAGGAGCAGAGAGCATCAAAATGCCTAACTTTGGACAGGGGATTGTGTTCAGTTTTTGCAGAGGATGGTAAGAGCATCTCCTGGGGCGGACATGAAGAGCACAGATTCAGCCTGCCTGGCTCAGGTGGTGGAGATGCCTTTCAGAATTCGATCTTTCAGCACAATACTCATGTTCTAGTGAGTTGTCAGCCTGCTCTTTGAAAAGGCATCCGTGTAACTCTGTGAACACGGTCCTTTCAGATCCCTTCACTACTGTGCACTGCTCTGTGAACTCAATACTCTGAGCGGGGAGTTCACACAGATCATCCTCTTTTATACTTTTCATCTGGTGCATCATTCTCACTTTATAGCAAAGTCATTTGAATTTGACCTGAACTGTCACAGCAAGGGAGATTCTGCAAGCTTTGAGGATAATAGATTTGTTTCAGAAAACAAATCTACACTCTTCCATAAGCCTTGAACTAACTTGATTCTCCCCCGGTAGCTGCACTCTTGTGACGGCAGTGTGGCCTCTAAAGAAAGCATTTAATATTTTCTAAAATCCTCCAGCCCTTGACATTTCTTTAAGCTACTCTCTAAATACACAGACATTCATAGCCAGACTGACTGCTCCTTGTTGCCCTTCTTGCTGGAGAAGTGTCAGCCCAAAGACGGCTGGAACATTTCTGAGATAACAGGCGTAGCTCCAGTTTTGAACTGTGAATGATATGTGGGGGCTGAACTGCTCCAGATCAAGCAAGAAAGTTTAAAAATCAAAGGGGCAAAAAAGCAACATGAGGAAATTCTTTGTTAATCATGAGCATTGGATAGACTGGCATAGATACTGTGACAGTCTTAGAAAAGAGAACTCTTTGATTACTCAAGTACTTATTTTGCTAATTGTAAAAAGGTTACTTCGGTCTAATCAGTTGTTCATAATAACAGATCAAGCATATCATCACATACCTTATCTACATAAGAATATGCACTAGTTCAGTTCAACCGGGTACCATGTATTGCATGAATATTCTGATTCAATTTAAGAATGTATTTCAATTTATTATCAAACTGCCTTGGGCTTATACACAGTAAACCAGAAAAAGACCTGTATCAGGAGATTGCTGAGTTAACCACACACTTTCAGAGCAACTTGTCTCACAGGGTGTGGTTTTCTGGCAGTCTTGTAGACATCTTTATCTGAAGTGGTCACCACAATCTGAGTATCTGGAGTCAGTGAATCTAGGGCACAATTCATTCCATCCCAAAGCAGATGTATAAATGAGATTAGTTGAATTATACCATATGGGCATCTCTCCCTCCCCACAGTTCCTAAATGGAGCTAAAGGTGACAAGCTCAGCTGAAGAGCTCTTGTCTCATATGCTCTGCACTTGGATCATGTCATTTGACCTATCCTGCTCCAGAGAGGTAACTTCAGCCAGGCTGGACACAGGACACAGCCTGATGGTAAGGTCTGGAAGGGCTGAGTCTTATTCTGCCTCAGGTGCTCGTGGATCTATGTGGGGCTGCAGACCATAAGGCCTGAAGTATTTGATTATTGCCACTAAAGGACAGCAGTAGCCTCAGAAAAGACTGAGAGAGAGGAAAGGAGCCTAACGCCAAAATGCCGCGAGGTTATGGGGTGCTCAGGGTGTTCACCTGGTTGTAGAAAGCATCTCTATGGGCCTCTCACATTTGCTAGGAAAGAGGGGTGGTACAGATAGTACCACATTTGCAGGAGAGGAGGCAAAGACATGCATGGTCTGAATATGTAGAAGAGTGGAGACTGCTAACTCACAGACCAGTGCACTCTGAAATCCCCAGAGGGAGAAATGATGAGGGGTATCAATAATTCTAAAAATGCAACCCCAGCTCCAAGGATCAGGAAAACCTAGAGGACAGCAGGCAGCCACCTTGAGGGACAGCTGTCCTTTCCCTTCTGTCTCAAGACAGATAGTGGGAGTGATAGAGTCTGGAGGTGTAGTTAGTGTTTGAAATTGCTGATAAGAAACCTCAGATACCCTCTGCTGTACATGGCGCAGGTTGTCTGAAAGCCATCACTCTGTCGACCTTCCTGTTAACTTTTCCTTGCAGTCAAAATTGTGACTTGTCAGGAGCAGCATATCTGATCCTCTTGCATCGTCTCCCTTGCCTCCTCCAGGGCACACTGGCAGGATAAGGACTTGTAGGACAGAAGAAAGAGGGAGCTGCCTACTTGATATGTTAGCAGTTCAGTCTGTGGTCACAGCTCGCTCACCCGCTCTGGGCCCCTCCATGAATGATCCTACAGATACACTGAGCTTTCTTGTGTCTTGTAGGGTTTGGAAAGGAATCTATGGCTACAGGTGTTCAGTAGGCAGAAATTCACTTTGCGAAATATTTTCTTTTAATAATATTTTGGTCCTATTTCCTCCTAATAGGAGCACCTCTCTACCCTTTTTGGAATATCCTATGCATAAGAATGTAGAAAAAATTATTTCATATGGAGTTATCTGATGTTCAATTCACTACTGGCTATTAAAATTTGTGAGATATTCTCCTTGTTATTCCTTCCCTTAAGAAAGAGAAATAATAACTCAAGAAAAACAGTTTCTTGAAGTGTTTTGATATAACTGAAAAGCATAATTTGTCACTAAATAGTGGCTGTTGCTCTGGTTGTTTTCTGATCTATTTCTCCCCAGAAAACGATGAACTTGGGAGTAAAATCTCATGGGATGTTAATTGTCTTTATGGGACTTGTTAAACTGCTGAGTTCCTAAATGTTTGTTATTCTGATTGATTGTGTAGAAAAGCTTCAGGTCACAGAGGCCAGGCCTGGGCTGTGACTGTCATGGCCTGTAGCTAAGCCTAGCCTTGATGAGCCAGTGTGCTACAGTCCTGGAGAAGAACATGCCTTCTCTGAAACTCTTGGCAAAAGATAAGATGCTGGACTTGGTGGTCGTGCTCAGTGGAGGGGATCCTGTGCCTCTCACAGGACAGTGTGAACTCCAGTATGGAGCACTGCAGGTGAAAAAAAAATAAAAATTGAGAGCCCACAGTGAAATAATTGTCCAGATTCAATAACTAGGTCTAATTAAGTTTTGGGAGAGCTTTTCAAATTCCAAAGGCTTCTGAGTGTTTAAATTTTTCTGACATCCTTCTATTATCTGAGATATTAAGGTAGTTAAAGCCTGAGAAAAATGTAAGCTATGTCTACATATTTTGTGTGGTGCTATCTGTTAATCCGAAAGCTTTCTCGAGGAATCTGGTTCTTAGTCTGGGATTTAGAAAAATTACATTAGTGTTCCTTTCCTTCCAACCCTACAGCCATTAGATTTAAGTTACAGTCTCTCCCAGACTGACTGCTACAAGTTCCTGCTCTTGTGTCTCTTGGCACTCATTCCTCTCTTGCAAGTCTGCATAAAACACTGCTGCCCACCTTGTCCCCCTCTCTTGCACAGCCCCAGCACCACTCAAAGCCATCCTATGACTGTCCTCTCATGTGACTCAGCCCTGGGTCCTCCCCAACCCAGCCAGGTATTATTCACTCACACTTTTGGTCTGGATTCCAAATTCAGAGCCTCCTCGTCCCTGATCTCCCACACATCCCTGTTTTCTCATGAGATTTTTAAGGAAACTAACTCAGAAAACAAGGTCCTGTTGCACCTGACCCAGACAATGAGGAAAATCAAAAGATAGACGTAGAGGTTGGGGTGCTTCTTATTAAGCCTCAGGAGGAAATTTCTTCTCCTCGTTTTGCTGAACCCACTGGTGATCCAACAAGCTGTGGACCAAAACTGAAGGTTAGCAGAAGACCTGAGACATGGGACCCACACAGTAGCTGTGGTAATTTCTGCAGTGTATAAGAAGGATTAGGCTCTGCAAAAATTGAGGCAACAAACTGGTCTTCAACTGCAAATACAGCAGAGCAGATGCTGCAAATCTAAATCCTTGACATGGATGCCTTGGCACACAGGGCACGTGATGGAGCTGACATTAAGAAATCTTGTCCCCCCAGAGTTCCTTTCCCTGCCCAGCAATGCAGCTTTGGACAAAATGGTTTGGGGACTGGGAATATGTGCTCCTTCCACTATTGCCTACTGAGTGCTCAGCTCTGGGATCCATCAGATCCATCTCTGTGGGACACAGAGACTAGCCAAACTTGACACAGTGCATTTTGCTGGGTGGGAGGGGCAGGAGAAAAGGCTTTTAGTAATGATCTACTGAAAGGTGCAATAAAGACAAACACTCAAGGCAGGATCTATCCCACCCAATCCTGCAGTTTCAACCATCACATCTGATGGGTCAAGTGCTAGCCTGTATATAAACTCTGAGGCAGGTTTATACTGCAGAGCATTGCAGAGGTCTGGCTGGCAATCCTGCTGCCAGAGGGACTCGCTGGGGCTTGCCAGACTCCCACTTGACCTGGGTACTCTGCACTCTTCTGCATAAAACCCAGCCCATGGAAGGTGAATGTGAAGGTGCACTCCTTATGTCCTGGTGAGCTGGAGGTTAAACCCAGGTTCCTCCCAAGAGCCACTTGCAATAAATGGCAAAGGAGAGCATAGAGAAAAGAGAGGCACAGAAGGGAAAGTAAAAAATACAAGAAAGATCAGCCAGGATGAATGTCAGCACATAACAGAAAAGATACAAGAGAAATGGCCTTCTGAACTCTCAGAAGTATTGTTAATAAAAAGGAAAAAGAAAAATTTAAAAAATAGCTATGTTTAGGATTTTTTGTACTATCAAAGAGGTACTAAGGGGGACAGATTACAGAGAAGGATTAAGGGCCAAAATCAATAACCCATTTTAAACCTAGCATGACAACAGCGGGCAAGGTACTCTAGGAAAGGAGAGGAATTGTTGAAAGCTCATTGGAGTAGCTGGGAGTTAGGAGATGAAGCTGAACATCAGCTTGCTCGTGGCTGATTCAGATTCCCCTGAGTCACTGCTTCTATCAATGAGTCCAAGCCTCTGAGGCTGAAGGACTGTGTCAAGAGAAAAGGACATCCTCTTCTGGGAAAGGCTGACAACAGACGGCAATGGTGAGCGCCTTAGGCAGGGACTTGAGCCAACCTGCCCAGCAGATTATCACATCCTGCCAAATTGTGCTAAACATAAAAACCCTGTACCAGGCTCTCTTCCTTTCAAGAGCTCCCGCAGGGAAAGGGGACAGGGTGTGTTTGCAGCACTTCTGCAGGGAACTTCTGTCTGGTTGTAATGGCAGTATACCATGTTGGTCTCTAACACTTTTCTAAAGCAATATATATATTAAAAAAAAGAAGTAACAGGATTAGCTGGCTAGTTACATTGCTGAGACCTAAATGTGATTAGTAATTCAAACTCATTCTATTTCTGGATGAAACTCTTAGACTGGAGGTCACTTTTCACAGAAGAGAAATGGTGCTCAGCATTCTAGGAGCTGGTAATACTGTATGTCTAGTTTGATGTGTGCTAACAACATCTCCTGTGATTAGGGGGGCTTTCTGTTGTGGTCTCAAAGGTTGCTTTTACTGCTGGTCTCTTCTTTACTGCAGATGAAGTTGCTTGACATAATTATATGGAAAGATCAAATTGTTCAGTGTTTTACTGTCATTTAATAAGGAGACATTTTTTCTTCACAGGCTAGAAGTCGACTTGATTTAGTGATCCAAAGTGAATAAATATGAGCCCTCTAAGGCTAATTTAACACAGGTTTCAGTTGCACATGCAGAGTATTTCTGACTGTTTGAGGGAGAATCAAAAGCTAAAATTAAAACAGTCTTTAAGTGTTGTTTTATGTACTAAATATATCTATTAAGGGGTCTACTTTGACCAGGCAGATTTGATGAATGCAATATGTGTAATGTTTCTTGGTGTTTCGCTGTTTCAAGATATATCTTATAATCATTGTTGTCATGTAGCCTATGACATCAGAGATGCAATCCAAACGTGTTCCTACAGCAGTAGCTTTACATGAAGTGCTTTTGAGAAAGACCCTCTATCAAGGGAAAATATGCTGAATTCCTTTCACAAAACAATACCAAAATAGTCACAAGGTATGTGGTCCTAGAAGGCTGCAGCAGCCCTAGCAGTTTGAAAAGAAGTATCACTGCAAATGAGTATAAAACTACAAACACAGTGTTTGGGGCTCGAAGACATGTTCTGAACTCGTATTACTTATACACAGTAGTACATTTTGTTCCCTGATTTCAATGCCAAAATGAGCTGCCACAAGGTTTGGAGCCCCTAGGGACCTGTAAGTGGCTGTTGGGCCATTTTGGCAATGCTTGCTGTGGCAGCCACAGGTTCAGCACCTTGACAGCCTATTTCCCAAGTATCAAACGAGACAGCATGGGTTCAAAAACTGTACCAGGACTTAAGAAACAGGATGGTGTCATGCCTATATTAGGCAAAGGCTGAACAAAAAGGTACCAGTAAGTGCAGGAGCCAAAGAGCACCCAGGGTGCCTCCTGCTAAGGGATCACTGGTAGATTTTTCCCTGCAATCATTACTGCTTTGCTCTTCCTAAATCAGCTCAGTTCTCTGAACAACAACGAACAAAATTATGAATTTTTTTCAACAATCAGTCGTGCATGAGTTGTAACAATTTCCAGTTCCTGTTTCTTGTCTATCTTCCTGTTTTTAAAAAGTATTCAATAGAAAGAAAATGTTGCTCAAAGGAAGGATTTAATTATAACTACCTTTCCATTGCCTCAGCTAGAGTGCATCAAACTGCATTTTACGCTCTGATATTAATCAAATTTTTGGGTACTAGTCCAGATATTTTGATAGTATTCCAAAGTAAGTGGGTGAGTATTAAATAAATTAGTCTTGGTCTACAGTTTTATAGACCAGAGCAGGATTATTTCAATTTAAATAATTGCATAGTTGATATAATTGCAAAAACTATATGCTCAAAAAAAACCCCCAGCTTTGTTCAAACAAGCATTTTATTTGACCCAATATTAGACATTTCATTTACTTTTCACTAGATAAGACCTTTTAAAAATAATTTTGCTGGCTTTCAAAATGAGATTTTGAAAAAAAAATGCTGTTTTGTTTTAATAGCATCAGAAGAAAAAGATTTGCCTTTTCTGATCTTGTCTCTCTAATCTCCATTTCTGTTCAAAATAATTCATTTAATTTTATCCCAATTCACAATTGGATTTAAAAACAGAAGTATGCCGTCTGGCCAAATCCTTGACAGATGTCTTTTTTACTTGAGTGTCCCATTATTGTAGTGACAGGCCTTGCACCATGTTATTGGGGAGAAGGAGAGAAGAAGGAAGTCTGTAAGAAATAGAGGATAATTTAATGCCAGGTATTTTTCACAGTATCCCAGACAACACAACTAAAGACATGTTAAATATAAAATCCCTACCAACTAGATCATAACAAATTCAGTATTGTGGCTTGCCCCTGACTCAACAGCAGAAATCTCTGTAGAAGCTTAATTATTTTACCAAAAGTGGCAGAACAAGATATTGCAATTTTTAACAGAAATGGAAGGCACTGATGTCATAAAGAAAGTATTCATCCCCAAGATATTGACCATACTATATCCAGGGAAATATGGCAATATTAAAGGTGAGGTGTTTGCAACTTGCAGAAGCAATGTTGCTGCTTCTGCAGAGGACCATCCTTTATTGAATTGCATGGGCTAAGAGTTCATCCTGTGAGAATGCAAATCCCATCATTCAATAATTTGTTAAAACAGCATTTGATTTTAAATCTGAGATCTGGGTCTCCAACGAAAAAGAAAACAAGCAACAAAATAAAGGACTCTAGGATAGATCTCCCACAAAATGAACAGATGTCCAAAATGCTGGAAAGATCCTGTGATTTTCTAATGCTAACTGCATAATGCACATTGCTGCTTTAAATTCAGGCTCAGCATTGTGAGATACAGATAGAAGTAACACCTTAACTTCAAACTTCTGTCACTTTGACAGAATCATGACCTTGTTTTGCATTGCAAAGTTACAACCTTTTTCTGAGAGACATTTGACCAGAGGAGGTGAATAGCCAAACGTTTTTACATGGTTGAGAATGTGGAGGCTTTTTGGGCGGGGTGATGGCCATAGGAGCTGGATATTGCTGCATATATATGTATATGCTCTTCATTTATGTGACCAGATGATGCACATCTCACAGTAATTAACACTAGAGGAGAAATGCTGGGCGATGTTTATGGCTGGAGCCAGTGGCAGGGTCAGGCAGAGCAGTGTGCTGAACTGGGGCCTTGCACAGGGTTACAGGGCACTGCAGGTCCTCCCTTCCGCAGGGAGTGCTGTTTGTCCCTGGTGGAGAAAGGAGGATGTTTACCCTGATAAACTCCAAACCTTTAATCCAGGAGATTTCTGCACAGGTTATGGAGAGCTGACTTCCATTTTCTCTTGGTTCTCTTCCATCTTCATGGATGTTTGTGGACATCAGCAGGTGGAGCTTTTAAACACAGCAACCACGTTACCTCCGTATCTCCTCTCAGGAGATACATTTTTTAGAGCTGTGGCTTATTCATGGTGGTCTTGGTGCTCACAGGATGCCTATATACCTCACCTCCTGTAGGCACTGCACACAGTCATTCCTTCTCTTTCCTCAGACCAGAAGCACATGAGAGGGTTACGTTCTGCGCTCACAAGTTTTGTCTGAGTTCTGTTTTCTCTATTCACCATACTGTCTCTCAAACTTGTTGAATTTCTCCATAAAAATTTTCCCACAAAACCCATTCTCCTGATGTCCCCACTGGTGCCACCAGCCCTTTTCTGTGCAGTGTTTCCACCTGCCTTCATCACTGCCCTTTCCCAGCCGTGTCCCCGTGCTGCTCAGCTGCTGGGCTGGGTGCTGCATCCCAGACCCTCCCATTTAGCCCACGGGGGGCTGTGGCTGGGGCCATTCTCACGGGACACAGCGAGGTCTCGATTGGTAACATGCATGCCATGCACGAGGCACTTGGCTGTATGTACAGACCAACAGGCTGCCTTCACTCCTTGTCACAAACGGGACATTCCTCAAGTCACTATCCAGCACCATGGAGTGTGAGAAGGGCTGCTCTATTTTACTGGTTTTGTTTGTTTTTCATGGCTGCAGTACTCCCTCCCCACCCCAGTGCCTGTGTGCTGGGCTTGCCTGTGCTATGCCATGCGACCAAACTTTGCCACACGCTGATGCCTTTTTCAACCTAGAAACAAAACAACACACACTTTTGAGACCTATTACTATAGGAGGTAATATAAAAGCTGGTCTTTATTTGGAGGCCTCCAGGGGCAGATATGGCAAATGTCCACAAAAGCCCACCCTCGCGAGGTGAATATAGTTTTTATAAGTTTAGTAAATTAGCTTAATTTACAAAAAGCACCAATTAGGAGCACAAGTGGTCATGCAATTCCCTCACAGTCCAAGTCCCTTCTAAGTCCTCCCCCTTCAGATGGCAATTGAATTTGTTGATGAAAATACGTCTCAAAGAGCTGTTTTTTAGCCTTGGTTTCTAATGAGAACCAAGATAGGATAGGGGCTTTGGAATATGTTTTGTCTTTCTGCCTGTCAGAGCAGGGAAAAGTACTGACAAGACTAGCTATGAATGCAGTAATAGGCTACAAAGCTCCAAATATATGTATTAAAAATACAGAGAATAAGTAAAAGAAAAAAAGACAAAAATCAATAGGCATCAATGCTAGTCAGCATCTTTCATCCTTCCCCTCAGGAGAAAAAGTAGTTGTGAGTGTGTGTTCATGCTTCTTTTTACTATCTATGGCTCAATATGCATGTTAGGTCATAGAAGGGTATTTGCAAAAAAAGAAGGAGTGAGGAGGCCTATGATGGGCTGTGAGAGGCTTTGTGAGTTTGTTCTGCTAAAGCTTGCTCCTGAGGAAGTTCTGCTTCACACAGAGACATACAGAAAGCTAACTGTGCAAATGAAATGGTATTTACCAGAGCCCTCAGCTGGGGCTTGGCATCCCTCCACCCAGGACCATACACATGACTTGATAATCAGCACAGAGAGAAAATAATGTTCGTGCTTGAGTTTACAGTAGCTCATGCTACTTGCTGCTATCCAAAATTTCCAAACAGCTGAAGACTTCATGCCCAGATATGCTGTGCTGCCACAGTGCAAACAGGAGACTTGACAGGTTCAATCGCCACTGGGTTAAGATTTGTCAGGCTGATGATTCCTGGCAGATGACAGGATGACCATCTCATGGCTGAACAGAGACAGAGGAAAGCATGGATATTTCCGCATGAAAACTTTGCGTGTGAAATGAACTAAAAAAACCCCAAATGAAATTAAATGAACCCACAACCAGCACACAATATGTGGATGTAAAGTGAAGACTGAAGACTCATATCTGCCAACATACACTTTCACATTCAGCTCTAGAAAGCCTTTTTCCTTGCCTATGCTGATTTTGATCCAGATTGGGATCATCCTGCTGGTTATGATCCATATATGGCACCAGATTGGAAGGACTTTTGTAATCTACATGTTGTTGACATTTGATTCATGCCTGCTAGGGCATTTCCCCAAGAGGAAGTCTTTTGGTTAATTTCTATTGCAATGTCTTGAGGGGATTTTCCTTTCTGTGAGCTCATCAGCCCTCACAGCAAAACAGAGCCAAATATGTTTGGCATTTGGCTCAGACAAACCGTGAAAGCCGGTGAGCGAGAACGGGGTGAAGCTCTGCCAGTGAATCAGCGGTGGTGCTCTGTGCTGGGCCCATCAGTGAGTGAGCACACATTGGATCATGGAATAGTTTAGTTTGGAAAACACCCCTGAGATTGTTGAGTCCAACCGTTAACCCTGCCCTGCCCAGTCCACCACTAAACCATGTCCCTAAGTGCCAAGAATTAGTGAATTACCTTTTAAATACCTCCAAGGGTGGTCACTCCACCATTTCCCTAGGCAGCCTGTGCCTGTGCTTGAGAGTGCTTCCCATGAAGAAATTTTCCCTAATACCCAATCTCAATCTTCCTGACACGCATAAATGTGCATGAGCACTTAATTATATGAAAATGTGGAGAGAACAGAATCATAGAATGGTAGAATTGTCAAGGCTAGAAAAGACATAAATTGGTTTTTGCCTCAATAGAACCTTGTACTTACTGTCTTGCAGTACTGCTGGAGATGCTGCTGGATGCCTAACAATGAGCTGGCAGGGACAACAAATGTATAAAAGATTGGGTGATATTTGAAAAAGTCTGGTTTCCCAGGCTATATGGTCTTTAGCCTCAGCCATTATGTATTTTTGTTAAGTCACAGAATGTTTATTTGAAATATCATCCAAAACCTCCTGACAGTTTGTGCACAATCAGACTGGGACTCTTTGGCATATGCTGCCTGAGTGCATTCTTTGTCTGGTCTTTGATACCAGGCTTGGAAAATGGCAATGGCAGAAGACATTAGAAGCCCTCAGCCTTGTCTCCACAAAAAGAGTTATGCACAGACTAAGGAGTTAACAGATTGTGGAGCTTTTCTGTAACAGACTTAGAAAAGCAGAAACCAAGGTTATTTACTGTTCCCACACTCAGAGCAGTTTTAAATTGCTAGGTTAACTAGACATTCCTGAAAGAAATTTTCTGTGCACCAATGTATTCTTCGTGGTTGAAGCAAAAATTACTTACAGACAGAGCAATGTTCCTTGCAAAGGAAAATTTCAGCCAATGGAATATTTTAAAATGCAGCTGTGAGGTCTGTTAGCTTCTCTCTGGCTGGGGGTTGATTTGATCTATACATTTTCTGCAGGCAGATAAAAGAACTGTCTCATTTGCTAAGTGACACTGTCATGGATATACGACATAAAGTAGAACATACTCAAAAATTGCCCTTATTTCTACTGCAGTTACTGCTAATGGCACTGAGGTGTAACGTAAGCACACTGCGAGCCAACTTCTGATGTCAATTACATCCGTGTAAACAAGATTAGAAATTGGCCCCAGCCTATGGGTTTAAACATGACTGTCTTGAACTTCATTTTCAGGACAGATAATGTTTTCAAGGAAAACAACGCACTTGTTAATTTTAGCAGACTTTTCTCAGCACATTTTGGCAACAGTTCTAATATATTCCTAGTACTTGGCTTTATTTTACTGTTCATTATATTGCCTGAGCAGCAGCACAAATCAGCCTGTCAGATGAGATACTTCAATGACCAAAATACACGTTTGAAGGCTGGGGACCAATAATGAGAGAAATGCAAACAACTGACCTTAGGCATGGATTTCATACTTTGTTAATGACATACTTTCCTCTCTGGTAGGTCTGTACCAGGTCTGCTTCTATCCCATCTGCTATTCAACACTTCGGCTGCTTATTATTAGTTGCAGAAATCCATAACACATTTCAAACACATCAGTGGTATCAGAAAACTTGCCATCATGCAGGAGCAGAACAGTCCAACAAGATGAGAATGAATTTGTTTTCTCTGTTCACTGTAATCTTTTGGGATACTCTAGGAAGGACATTTCTTTGACCTCTAGATTAACTTAAACAAAACATACTTAAAGAGAAGAAATACCATTGGTCCTACTTATGAAATATCTTAATATAAACCTGAATATGTCCCAAGGAAAAATAATTAGGATAGCAAAAGTCTCAGACAACCTTTTAGCAACACTTATGCCTTCCTTTTGAGACTTAGTGGGAGGCTTCAGTGATGGCCTTTAATAAAGGCATGCTCCTATGAATGTTACTGAGCTAACCCAAAATTCAGGCCAAAGATGTGGACATAAATATTCTTTCCAGACAAGATGAGAATTCATAAAGTGCAATAATCAAACAAAAAAGAGCAACCAAGTTGTCCTCACAGAAGGTAAAGGCTCTTAAAAATGACCAGCAAGCGTTCCAGTCCAACCCAAGTTAACTAAGAGCAAGGAAATAGCTAAGGAATATGAGTATGCAGGTAAACATGAGAAAGATCTGGTCACTAATGATAAACATTTGGTCCCTCACTATCTGGATTGTGTGCTGATCCTCCATTCACTTTTTTTTTTTAAAGAAAAAAGCATTTTCTGTGCTATAATTTGCAACATCTGGAACCAGTTTGTGTGTGTGTGTATATGTGCATGTGTGTATGTGCTGGACAAAAGAACATTACCAATATGAAAAGGAAAAGGATGGGCACTGTTTTTGGAACTTGGCTCCAAAGGGGATATATAATGATATGAGAAAGATTAAGTAAGTGGAGGAAGCTGGGGGATCTTCTAGACACGAGACTGCTGCAACATGGGTGGGCTCAGCAGGGCCTCAGCACATCCTGTGTTACCAGTGATACAGTGACCCCGGTTCAGAGATTTCACAGCACTCTGGAGCAAGAGGGTGGGTACACTCATGGCAAAGGCTTCTTTAGCCAGAATAATTCTGGGCTGAATCCTGCCCAGTGACTGATAGCTGTGAGCAGTAATTTCAATTTCTTTTACATAAACATAATGAGGCGTTGTTTATAATTTTCCTGAAAGTTTTGGGGTTGAGATATTGGGGAAAACAAACAAAGAGACACTTAGTGAGCTCTCTGAGCAGTAAATGGCTCCCTTTGGCATGTTCTGACAGGCCATTTCATTTTAGCTTTGCTGAATCAGCTTAATGGGGAAAACTCAAAACTCATTGCCAAGATCTTATGGCAATTTCTCTTTACCACAGTGGTCATAAACAGATGTTGTTATCCTCTGTACTGGGAATCAAATATTCCTTGGGGCAGGTTTGTGTAGGATGTACTACACAGAGTAATGGAGATTACTCTAAAATTAGGGAAAGGCTGAGAGTTAAGCATGTACACAGTGGATGTAAGCATTTGAGCTTTATCTCGTGGAACACACAGATTCCATCAAAAACTTACATACGTGACGTTAGCTGATGTGACACCAAAACTCATCCCTACCTGTGCAATGGCAATGGCTGTTTCTCATATTTTTATCTCATAAAATGCCCTAAGTGAAAGCAGGATATACAAATTAACCATCTTCCTTCCATGAGGCTGCTGCAGCAGAACGACACAAGCAGGCCATTTGTATAAATTATCAGCTGGAGGACGTGCACCAAGCAGTTCAAAGCTTAGCAGAATTAGCCTTCCAAAGTGGCATAACCTGACTCCCATTCTCAGCCCCAGAGAAACGCAGAGGTTGTATTCAAGGTCTTAACATTGGCCTTTTGCTTCTGGATGTGGTACGGATGCCCACAAATATTCCTTGGGACAGGTTCAGCTTTGATTACCGCAACTCACATGGGAGAGAAACACATATTTTTTCAAGCATGATACTTTGAATTGCATAAGATAAGCAAGCCCTATTTAGTACTCAGAAGAGCATGTAATTATGGTATTTACCATATGATGATTCTTTTAATACAATCAAACACTGTGCTTGCATTTTATGACAAAGTTGCTCATGGAACACTATAAACCTCAGGAATTGCAGAAGCCACCAGAAATTACATGCAAAAAATTGTTTTTAGAGGAACAGTCTTATCATGATTGTACATTAGAGCAGTTGGGGTAAACTCCCCACAAAACAAATATGTCCAAACTTTTGACTTAGAAGAATCTTGGAATAAAGTTTTGGATCTCTCCCTGACAGTTGAGCTTTTGAAAAAAATCACCATCAGAACTGTCTGGGCCACCTACACCCTTCCTTCAACTCTCATAGGTGTGAACTGGAGTACAGCTTACTCCACTTGCTCATTTCCCACTCTTACTGCAGCAGGCTGCTCCTTGGATAAAATCCCAGTAGCCTTTCATCCCTGAGCTGCCCTGTTCTTGTCTAGAGATCAGGTAGCAAACTTCTACCCTTTGAAAGAAATGCAGGCTGGAGAAATGCCCAAGACACTGTCCCTAGTGGGTAAACCTCTTACAGTGTAATCTGCAATACATCTAGTTGGAATGCCAAGGAAAACTCCCTCTCCAACCACCCAGGAGCCACTCTGGCAGTCACACTCACACCACCTAAGGTGGGATTGAGTCCCCTTCACAGCGACACACACCATACTCACACAGTGAGACCAGGTTCCCCTACTGGCTTGACCCCAGGTTTCCTATAGCAGAGCCTCAAGATGTCTCAATCCTTAAAATAATAATTTAATCTTGGTGCAATAACTAAATAACAAAATAACAGCTCAAGCTGGGTCCCTCGAGAAAGGGAAGTTTCCTTAACAAGGACATCCACAATATGGGGTATCTTTCTACTTGGTTCTTTGCAATCCAGGACTTAGAGTAAGACTCACACACAGAGACAGTCCAGTACTGAAGGAAAAATGTCTAGTATTTGTGTGCTTGGGTGGCTAAACTAGGCTGAACCTTGGTTGACTTTGCTGCACCCTGTGAAGTTGCCAGTTTGTCTGAGCAGAGGGAGATGGAAAGCAAAGCACACCCTGATCACAGGCCACCTCAGATCTGCAGTGCAGACAGGCTATACCAAGGCATGGACTGGATCCTCCAAAATTTCTAACATGTCCTCTTGTCCTTCCTGACCAGTAACTCCCCTCACCTCCAATCCCCTTTGTCATTCATTTTGCCAGATTTTTATCAATTGCCCCCATGCCCAAAAGAGCTGTTTCCAGCAGAAAACCCATAGTGTGTAACATGGGTTTTGATTAATGTATCCGTACATACTTTATGCCTGAATGCATGCCCTAGTTTATGAGTAACAACAAGGATGTATTCTCCAAAGAAAGTAATACTTGACTAAATTGTTCTCTTGACGTAAACCTGTAATTTAAAAATTATATATATTTAGAGTGCAAGTCAAAACAGGAAGTTTTGCATTCCCAAAGCGGACAAAGATATTTCTGAACCTAAATATCTAGTGATACAAAATTGCCATGAAATGTCTCTCCCTCCCCTGCCTAACAAAACCACCCTTTACCAAATAAGCCTGCTATTTATGGGAGCACTTTGCTGCACAGGCAAGTTTGCTCTCACGGTCTCTTTTCATTCAGAGAGAGAGAGACTGGGGATTTTCACAGTCACCGTCTGTCCAAAGATGATTTTGCCACTAGAAAGTGCAAGCATATCCACTGAAAGCAAAGCAAATCTGGCACTGGAAAACAATTTATAAAAGTTCAGATAAGAAAGAATGTATCAAGGAAAATCATGTCAGCATGGAGAGCTAAGCACCCAGTGGGAGATAGACTAAATGCAGAATTGGGCCTCTTAGCTAACACTGAGAGCTATGGACTCCATTCATCCGCCATGGGGGCTAGTCATCACGGAACCAGTCTCTCCTTTAGCTCTGAGCCATCTGGCACAGCTGGTTTGGCTGCTGACAAACACGTGGCAAGGATCAGAGGTTGGGTGCTGTGATGCTACCACAGGAGTGAATCTGAGCATCAGGTGAGAAACATTAACAGCAAAATAAAACATGTCATAAAGAGTGGGGAGGAGAAAAAAAGATTAAATTATGGCAGGGATCAGTTGATAGGACACGGCTGGTATGCCGTCTGACCCCTCACTTCCACTTGGGGAGCCTCTGTGCAATCAACCCCTTCAGCAAGCAGGAATTGTGCCTGCAGACTGCAACACAGAGCTGTAGGAATCACTCCTCTCTTTTGTCACAGAGTTGTCTGCCTGCAGCTTTTGCCTCCAAAGCAAAGCAGTCTGTCTCTAAAAGCATTCAGGAATTCATAAAGCAGCAAAATCTACATGGATGCATGTGGATCTACACACACACGCACATATGTATATATTACATGTTTTATTTATAAGTCAAGATTTTGCATAGGAACTGGTTGCACAGACGTTAAAGCAATACCTCACAAAACATGTTCCAACAGAAAAGAGTGAGTCTGGCAGGATAGCAGCTAGAGACACTGGAACACCAGTTTTGCTAAAGACGTAAATCCCAATGTAATTTCTGATTCACAATATTCAGACATGCAATAGCTGAAGTAGTGACTCAGAAGAGACAGATCTGTTGCCTCAGTGCTCTTTTCATTATTTTATGAGGCACAAATTAGCACAGAACTTTAACCCATAATTAATTCCATGGTAAATTCATATTATTGTTGTACTATTCTGTGCCATTGCAAACCAGTAGATTTCTTTTCTGTTGTAATTCTACATTTACTTCAGGCAATGTTGCATGACTACAAGTCTTTTTTTGGGGTAGGTGTCCTGGAGGGATCACCTTGCTGAGGTCCCTTTATTTCTCAGCAGTTCTGTACACATTTTTCCTTACAAAGACAAAGTAAGGGAGATGACCTGATCCATGGCCTGCCTTGGCAACTATTTCCCATAACTTCAGTCATCATATCTTGCTCTAGGCTAAAGGGATAGCATGACAATAAAAAGACAAAGAAACCCTATAGCACTACTGCCACTGCTGGTAAGTACAGGTGAAATATCCATAGGTGATCAAAAGGTAGGCTGTGCAATTCTACAGCAGTATGCTTTTTAAGTAATTTAATTTTATGTGTAACCCTGCATCTATCAAGAAGGTCCCTGAAGACATAGATTTAAGAGAATATTTTGTATATAATTATCTGGCTGTCAGAGTACACACTTGTCCATTTGCTCTCCAAAACACTGTTGTAAAAAGCACTAAACATCCTCATCTGAGAGCTGCAGTTCTGAAAAGCTGCAGAAGATCTCAAAAATGCCTAATGCCAGCATCTGCTCTGCACTTTGATTGGGCTTTGGTGAAACAGGTTTAGCCAAGAGTGTTGTACTTCTGTGGCCTTGGACGGACCTCGGATAAAGGTGCCTTAGCCCAATCTAATACAATCTCCCCTTTTCTGGACACAGCTTCCTTAGTTCAATAAATGTTTAACCAAGACCATGCCAGTGCTGTCACATTGCCTAAGGAAAACACCACCAGCCCTCTCAGCAGCCAGCTTCTCCATGAAACACACAGCTTGGTGTTCACTATTTCCTTTCAATGTATGTTGTTAGAGGAATTGTATTTGAAGTTTCCTGCCTTCCTAACTAAGGTGATTCATCAAATTGTACATAATAATTTTCTTCATTTCATGTAAGTCAACAATACTTTGCTAACAGAAGTTACAGCATGTCTTCAGCATGTACTAGAAAGTAACCAGAGGAATACCAGGAAAATAACAGAAATTACTTCAGGCACTTTATTCAGTTGGTTTTCACTTTAAAAACAAAAGCTTACACCATTGTCTGATGGTTTTACAGTCCATTGCACAATAACCTGTTATTATGTGATTTTTTTTTATCACACTCACCTAAGGCAGTATGAGCTCTTTTAATTGAAGTGAAATATTGAAACAGAATTTTCTACCAACTACACAATTTTGAGTGATACTGATCTACAGCATCCTGCTCCTAGTTTATTTATAGGGGACAATAATAAAATATTCCTACTAACTCAATTGTTTTATGTCATGGAACAGAAATGCCAAAGTCAAGGTCAAGAGTATGTCAGTGGTTTAATTTCCCTAGTGCTAACCCACAGTAAAATTTCTCAGGATATAGTCTGCTGGTCTCCTGAAAGTCATTATGTATTTAATTTTCTCCCTGTAAAGTGCTTTTCTTGAAGGCAAAGTCTGTGTATTCTAGAGGTAAATACATTAAGATAAAAGGTTCAAAGAAGTTCTTTTTCTAAAGACATCTTATAATGTCTTGTAAGCTTCCTTACGAGATTCCAGTGCAAACCCCAACCATGCTGTCTTCAAAAGATTTCCCAGTGCATTTTCTTTATTTGCACAAAGGAAGGAAGGAAAATTAAAGGGGAGGGGGAGGGGGAAACTGTGGTCAATATTATGGCCCTGCAGACTGCCAGCACCAGACACTCTGGATCCTCAGAGTGAAAAAAGATCTATCAGTCAGGGCACTGCATGGGAATTTGCTGGTATCTACTTGTCTTGGCTTCCAAGGCCTTTAGAGCATCTCATCTCTCAGATATCACTGCTGCCAACTCCCTCACCACATAGCAAAGCCCAAGCACATTTTCTGCCAGCAAGTTCTTATTGTCTCCTGGGTAGTGAGGAACCCTCACTAGAAACAGCCCAAAGCTAACCTCTCTCAAATCTCGTCTTTACCAGCACAATTCCCCTAAAATTACACTGGTGAGCTGCCATTACTGGCTGACGTGCCTCCCAAACCTGTCCCACTGGTTTCGCTGCCTCCCAATCTCCTTGTTTTATCTACCCATTATTCTGTTTTATAGCATAGGCTGCTTGGGGCAGGGACCGCCTCCACAGTGCTTGCACACCTCCTAAAACCCTGGGATGGGGTGCTCCAAACTGCCAGTGCCCAAGATGTTCTAATAAAAAATAATATAATCAGTCACAGGAGGAAGTCTCACTTCTCTGCACTACAGAAAGTGGTAGGAAAGGTGACGTAGGTAAAGCATTCTGCAGCAACCATCTCAACATTGAGTTTGGCCTTTTTTTGTCTGTCTTTCAGGACTCCACCACAGAATTTTTGCCAGACTGCAGGCAACTCTGCTGCACAAGACCACACCCACAGCCCCACTCCAACAAGCTTGATAGCACTGCAGAGCCCAGTAAAGGGGTAAAATAATCCTTGCTACACTTATGGTCACAGTTAGACTGGTTTTCATGCTCCTGGTGGCTGATTCATGTTCCAGGAAGGCTGTTCTTCCCCCTCCAGCACCATTGGGTCCAGAGTTTCTGCAGAGGGCTGTCGCCTGCCTATGACACAAACATTCCTCTCTTGAAGGCCTGCCCAAACACACATCCAGGGTCTCAGATGGGACCCAGTTGTTGTTCATCCTGTGACTGGGCACTAGAGAATGTGACTTATCTGCATTCAGATTTTGTCACAAGAAAATAGGTCTTGCAAATTCACAGTCTGCTTCTGTGCATGACAAACAAAGTCTTCAGTGAAAAGGAAGAGCTCAGAAAATCATAGCCAATATTCACGGGAAATCATAGAAAAAGCTCCTGAAAGAAAACATGTTATGCTTGCTAACATTTGTGCTGTTTGCTTAGCCATGTCACACTGATCCAAACCAGCTCAAAACAGACCCAAAGTAGTTTGTTCTCTAAAAGAGAGGCAAGGCATGCTGGAAGTAGAAAGGGAAGTAATTGGGTGCTCTGTAAAAAACTTGGTGACATGAGTGCTACACCTCTGCCTTCCTAGTGCTCCCAGAAAGGGAAGGAAAAGGGGCTTACATTACCTAGACTGAGTGTAACTGTGTGATTCTTGCTTTTTTTCATGGTTATTTAAATGCATTTTTCATTGTGCAAACACAAATACAATAGCTGGGAGAGAAAATTCTATGAGACTTCATCATATCATAGAATTACAGGATGATTTGGGTTGGAAGGGACCTTCGAAGGTCATCTGGTACAATGCCCCTGCAATATAAGCAGAGACATCTGACCCAAAGGTGACCATAAGAAGATCTGACCTATGTCAGAGCCTTACCAAGGGACTAAAGTAAACTGGACATTAGCTGTAGAGGACATTTGTAAAGATGAGCTCATGGAGCTGTGATTTCTCTGAGGGAATGTAAATGAGAATGAGCAGTGTAAAATCAGATTGTACATATACAGAAGCCCATAATGGAGACCAAGTCCTCCTCTGAATATGCATGATCCAACTACAGTTTATTAGCCCTGGACAGCTCTGATGGGGCAAACCATGCAGGGAGGGCAGCACTCTTCCCATCAGTATGGGAAACTTTCCCCTCACAGTGGGTCACAGTGCACCCTGCCAATTAAAATAGGCTGGGATAACTTCTCACTGCCTTTTGGCTTACAAGAAGGACTTGGTTTTGTGCTTTCTTCTTCTGCATCTGACAGCTGGTTGCTAAATTATCTCAGTCACTAACTCATTTGCATACAGGACTTGTGCTGGTGATGTTCTACAGACCGTGGAGGAGATACAGGTGCACCTCCAACAGGCACAACTGTATTTATTGGGCTACCAGGCTCCCCTTACCAGTGAAAAACATCTAAGAGTTGAACATTTATGTGCTCCAGACTGTGAGAAAATTACTCCAAAGCGACCTTTGTTTTACCTGCAGGTATACTGCCCCATGCTGTGATCTTGTCAGATCTTGTTAAGTCATCAGCACTAGGGTAATCTTGGATGATAAAAGCCAGAGAAGACCTCACTGCTGAGAGAGGCTGTGCCTGTAAAATCATGAAAATGGGAACAATGAGGCACCAGGATCCTTTTTTAACTCATTTGACAAAGAACTTTACAGAAGTCATTAGCAGCATATTATAGAAGGCTTGTGAAGAATTCCAGTTTTAAGATCCTACAGAAAAGAAATAGCAATGACTTAGGGCTGGACTGAGCTAACCACTTCAGAAAAGCTGCTGTGTAGCCAGGCTTTTTGCGTTTTTGTTTGCTTGTTTGTTTGCTTGCTTTTTGTTTTTGTTTTCTCACTCTTTACTACCATAACTTTAAAAGAAAATAGTGTGCATTGCACTATACAGTCTGCAGTTGTTTTCTGAAACAGATTCTCGGATGCCTTGTTTAACATGGATGTACACATGGATGTTTCTTGGTCTTTGCAATGGGTTTCCAATGCTGTGCAGCCACCTCTGGGGCTGTGACACCTCCAGACCTCCTACAATGAAGCTCAGGGACCAGAAATTAGGAAAGAGTACCAGGCTGAATTTTTCTTTCAAAGTTGGAGGATGTGCCTGGCAGCAGCAGTGAAAAGTGAAGACACAGAAACACTCTCTAGATGTCAAGGTATCACCTGCCAGAAAAGCCCTGTCCAGTCCCAGGAATCTTGGTGGGAATTGAGATGGAAATATCTGTCCTGCTCAATGCATCTTAAAATGCATTGGCTAGATCAGGTGCCAGGGTCTGAAAGGAAATGGAAACAATTCTTGCTAAGAAATATGATCTTATATGCGCCCTTTACAGTAATGCCACAACAAAAGTTGCTCTGTAAATCCAGGTTTTTCAAGGTTTGGAAATACAGCCAAAAATCCTTGGTTTTCACTTTACCCATTTTGAGTCCGAGTGACAACAGACCAGAGGGACAGTGCAACCCTCTGCAGCAACCACAGCTCAGAGAATGTTTCCCTGTACCCAAAGAGAAGGTAGCAGATTTGCCAGCATGAGAAAGTCTTAGTTCTGGGGCCTTACTCTGAGCTCTGCCAAGGTGAGCTGGATACACAGGTGCTAAGGAATGTATTTAAATAAGCTAGTGAGTGAAGAGAAGACGGTCACCTCCACAGAAACATAATATACCACCTTTGTGGAAATGCAGATATACCCCTAGAAGCCATGGCTGGCTGCAGCAAAGAGAGTATAATCTCCCAAACTTCTTACAAGGTGAAGTTAAAAAACAGCAACAACAAAAAGAATCAATATAGATCTACAAAATAATAGCTTCTGAGTGTGATGACCTTCTGTGCGTGTCTACTCACAGAAAGAAAACCTGTTGGGATCCAACAGGTTACACAAGGAGGAGGAAATGCAAGTCACCTCAGCACAGTTAATCTCCACTAATTGATAGAATAAAAGCCAAAGTCCTGAGCACTGAGGTACTCGAGATTCCAGATGCTTTAAATATTCAGCGTGGTTACAAAGCTACCATGATCCTTTCATACTGAATCCTAACAGGTATTTTCTCAAGCTTGAATTTCTGGAATTCAGGAGGTTAGGGATAATTAAGAATAATAGACAAGAAAAAATTTGTGATAATGGAAAATACACTGAAGAGGGTGTAATCCTGAAACTTCAAGTCCTGGGTCTACTTCTGGAAAATCTTGTTGAAAAACCCTGGTGTCCTGGACATCCAGGGGAAACCACTCATGAGGTGAGCATCAGACAGCTGTCTCTGCTTCCAGCCTGTGGTCTGTGAACACTAAAGAATGAACTCTGAAAGGATGGAGACCTGTGCAAGAAGTGAAGAATAAAAAATCCTAAGAAAGAGAGTATATAAATGGAGTACAGAGATCACTCCCAAAAAGAAAGACAAAAATATGTTCCTGTGTCACTCAGGACAGGGCAATGGAGATGAGTCAGCAGGTCGTGGCCAGAGAAAGAGAGCACAGGTCAGACTGGTAGGATGACAATTTGCAGGCAGTGTCCAAAGAAACTCTCTTATTCACATTTGTTGCGGATCCAGGGAGAAATGGGAGAAACAGTACATATGGCATTATCCTTAGAAACTGGGCAGAAGTTTCCCAGAATGGTGGGAGTGTGAGTGTCTATAAGATATCCATTTAAAATTTTCCTTAAAACATATTCCAACTCAGTAGATTTTGGAAAATGAAATAATTAGTTTTGTTCGTGCCATGTTAAGTTAGCTGTCATTAAAATTAGTGGTTGATGCTATGCAGTTCCCCATTTCTCTGAGCATAAAACCCGAGCGATGGATCAGATGTTGATGTAGGCTGCAGAAACACAACAGTAAGGTGGGATCTGTTTCACAAAGTTTTTCTGCAATGCTCCTGAAGCTGGTTGAAATATATTGAGCTCGCCAATAAAAAATATTCAATGTTGCTGACTCTTCTCCAGCATTCAGTAGTGTTTCTCCCATATCCCTGCTGCACCATGCAGGGCTAGCAGCTCATCTCCTCCCTGCTGGAGTAGAGCCACAGATCCCCCCAAAGTGAAGCAAGCTTCACATATACTCAGTTTGCACAAGTAATTACAGTAGGTTTGTTGCTCAAGAGTACAAAGAGCCCACATGTTTAATGATTGTGCAAGAAACTTCACTGAGAATAAAGCTTGAGCTTCAGAGGGCTGGGGATTTTTTTAAGTGTAAGCTGAAATAGAAGTTTCCATAGCTATTTTGGATTTCTAAATCAGCCTTTCTGTTTGTAAACACCCAGGCAGCAGAGAGGTTGTCCTCCCTCCCCTCTCCCACACAGAATCATCCTGCTGCTTTACCTCACCCTCTCCAAGCTGCCTGCTGGCTCTGGAAGTTGCCTGGGAATGAGACAACAAAGGCTGTGTGGATAGCAGCTAAAAATGCCTAGAAAAGCAGCCCTTGGGGGGCAGATGAGCAGACACTGTTTCCCCTGTTTGTGACCACTGCACGCCTTTGCACAGGGGGCCTTTGTGTTCAGAAAGGAAAGACAAGCTACAAGACACCAAGCTAACTGTTCCTAGGATTTTAGACCTGTTTTTCAATTAAGGACAGGGATTTTCCATGTTAGTGAGTGCTAAATCTTTGGGGTTTGTGGTTGCTCAGAGAGCCAGGTATCAGCTAATCAATCAAGACATCTTTAAACATGGCTACAGATAGATGAATTTTAGGTGTTGAGGTTTCACCTTTGAACTTTCCTTTACTAAAGTTGTTATATCTGGGCCAGATGGGAGCACTGCTGGTGCTGGCTTTGGGCACAGTGTGTGTAGTTTCACACTGCAGGCTGTCTCCATATCTCAGTTGTCTCCATGACTTCCCTGCAAACCCTCTCTTGCTGGCCTTTGCAGCTGGGCTCTGCTGGGCACAGGTACTTCATGTCAGCCTGGGAGAGCATTTTGGCTGTACCTGCTTTTGTCAGGATAAGGCACAAACTGGAAATCCTCTATTTTCCTTTTTAAATTTCCTTTCCTTTTTTTCCCTCCTGTATTTTGCTCCCATGGCTTGCACATAAAATGAGAGGAGCTTGTCATAGATTACACGGCCATGTGTACTTGAGCTGAGGGGAGCCCAGTTCTGCTCCTTGCTCCCATGTGCCCTGGAGCAAACTGGTGTCAAACTGGGGAGCCATGCCCAGGCTCCATCAGCATTCAGGCTGCATTGCTTATAAGTGAGGAATGTACAGAAAGGACAGAGGGATGCTGGGGGTTTGTGAGTGTCTCCTCAGACACAGAGCCACTGGACACCACCAGCAGCAAGGCCCCCTTTCAGAACATTCCCATCTCCCACTGAGATGGTTGTTGTCTATTGGTAGTGGAGGTTCTGGTGAGTCACTGTTATGAGTGACAGACATCCTTTCACTTGTATTCCTCACCTTTCCTGGTCAGGAACTTCTGAGTTAAATGAGAGAGGGTTTTTTTCACTGGACCAATACTGTTCAGTTATGGCTTTAAAAAGTTTATTATTAATCACTTATTCCTTTTCACTTTTCCCAAGGCACAAAAAGTTATTCCTTTCAACTTTTCCCAAAGCATAAAAAGTAGGACATAGCTCAAGAGACTAAACAGTTCAAAGATGAAACTGGAGCACACAGGCATATGGAAAATCCAAATGAAGGAAGCACCTAAAGCTTTAATTTAAATGCATGATTTTTTAGCATCTCCTTCTGTGGACATTGTAGGGAAATTAGGTTTTACAGGGACCCGTGAATGTGAACAGTTGTCAGTTTGATAGATCAGGATAAGAGTAGCGTCCATAAAAATAGGCAATATAAAGAAAGAGGGAAGGGAAGGGAAGGGAAGGTGCGGGAAGGGAAGGGAAGGTGCGGGAAGGGAAGGGAAGGTGCGGGAAGGGAAGGGAAGGTGCGGGAAGG
>VZRF01000412.1:289898-350931 GCA_013396875.1 Vireo altiloquus
AAGGGAAGGGAAGGGAAGGGAAGGGAAGGGAAGGGAAGGGAAGGGAAGGGAAGGGAAGATGGCAACAGGAGCAGCAGCCTCCATCTGGAAGATAAGAGCTAGAAAAGAGTAGTTGAATCCCACGTGCAGACATAAAGGCGTGAAATATTCATCTGGAAAAGAGAAATTCAGAGCTCTTTGAAGACTAAGCATTCAGATGAGGTGATTTTTTCTGAAACAGCATGGCATCAGAATTTTTCCTTAAGTATCTGGCATCAAAATCCAAGCACACTGTAGAGAGCTGAGGCTTGCAGGTAATCCCAAGCATCCCCAGGTGAACTTACTCTGTAGAACTGGCTCTGTGTATTTGGACAGAACTGCAGCAGCAAGGACTGCTTCAGCAGGCTCGTATGGGCTGAAAATTCAGTATGAGAACTCAGAGTGTGGAAGTGCTGACAGGATAAAGGCATCCTTACAGCGTTTGAACCCAGTCCAAAGCTAACATAAGTAAAAACCTCTGGAGAAGCCATTCTTGTTGAATTGCAAGTTGCTTTTTTCCCCCTATTTAAATAAGCCAAAGTAGTTAAATTGAGATGATAAGAATCTGAACTTTATCAGTGAATTCTACCTTTCAAAAATAGTTATTCAAATTCTTAATTCATCAGGCTTTAGGAGGTAACACATTTAAAGAAATAAAATGTGGAAAAAAAATCCATTTGAAGGTCCTGGCTTCATCAGCATGGCAATGAACTGTTCTCAAGAAAAGTGTTTACTTTTAATTAATAATAAAGCAAATGCAAACCACCATAGGACACATTTGAGAAAATGCTGCAGTTCAAAGTGAGAAAAGACTTTTATTAAATGAAATTGCAAGTGAATACCATTAAATACATGTCAACACAACCATTAGAGCAATCTATCAAGCAGCATAAAAAAGCATAAAATCACACAGGCGAGTTAGGGGCATAACAAAAGTGTGATTGTATTTTTGCACTTTGTCTTCAGAAGAGAGAGGTCTCTCCACAACAAAGGACCACCAGCTCAAAAGCAAACCCAAGCCCTAACCAGGAGGGACTGGCTCCAACCTAGAATGTTTTTGTCAATACCCACTGCAAGGATTTAGCACCCTGCTCCTCACCAGTGGGATTATTTTATGCTCTGACGGGGTAGGTTGTATTGTCGTGCCTGCAGCCCATGCCTCATTAATACTTACCTCTAGTTAATGCTGCCTGTTGTCATTTATCACTTTTAGATAAGCCATATCCTCACACAACCCAGGGCTGTGCCTGATGCTCTGGAGCCATGCTGAAGGTCCCACTCTTGCACAGGCACAGGGCTGCAGCCCCGGAGGATGCAGACTTTGAGGTCAGAGGATGGGTAGCTCCTGTTTCACCCAGGGATGCACACAACCCCTGCTGGGGAAAAACAGCCTACAGGTCAGGTCATCCATGCATCAATGTGCCACCTGCTGAGAACAGCACACAGGGTTGGTCTGGGCTTTTTTAATTGCTACTCTTCATTTGTTTCCCTCTTTGGCCCACCTCTCCTTGAGCTTGGAGTTATTTCTCTGGGCTGGGTCTGCTCCTTCTTGAAGAGTAGAAAACCTGTAATATACCATGGGTGCTGTGAACAGCAAATATATATCTAGTCATCATAACAACAAACTTCTGGGACAATTTCCAACTCCACCTCCACACAGCTAGCACTATAGAGAAAGGTTTACCAGGAAAAAAACCCCAAAACTAACCAAACAACAAAACAAACAAACAACAAAAACATGCAAATAAACAAGAAAAGAACATAAGGGAGGGACCCTGAGCACATCTCTACTTCCAGCCTCCATAGTGCTCAGCCTGAGTGTGCAGACCTCCAAGGACGCTCCCCCAAGGAAAGCTGGTGCTGACTTTTGTAAAGATGGGCCTTTCTACTTTATTTCCTTTTGCTCAGAAGGAGAAAGGAGTGCACAGTAATGCTGACCCTGTTTAGCTGCATCGAGAAAATGGGAATGTTAGTCTATTTTCTTGCTCAGAAGTGCTCCCCCTTGCATTTGTAAATATGTTTAGATGGCAGGAGCCACTATCCTGGAGGAGCAGGGGTGTGATGTTGCAGGAGGAAATGCTAAATATAAGGGTGGCTGAATGTAAGCATGGTGATCTCAGCTCTGTGTGAGATAGAAAAAACAAGGACTATGTTCAGCTCCACCAGGCTCAACAGCAAAGGCATAAAATTCTTCTGAGTGGACTAAACAGCTCCAGACCCAGAAAAAGACAGTTGAGTCGCTGAGATTATACTTAATTGGTGTTGTGGGAAGGCAGCCTCTCTGCAAGGCAGCCTACGCTGTCCCCTTGTACAAAGCCTTTTCATGAGCTACAGGGGACATACTGCCAAACATCTTGCCAAATACCAGCCTTATAATGTCATCTCAGGAAACAGAGGAGCCTGAAGCCACCAAGACACTCTCACTGCCCTCATGGTCTGTCCCTGATGTCCCTGCTCTTTCTGCCCTTGCACAATTTGCCCCAGTTGCCCATGCCCCAGCCCTCCTAGGCTGGATGGTGGCCTCATCCCATCTCCTGCAGCAATGTGAGTAGCAGCATGGACAACGTTTTCTTGTAGGGAAGGACCCATATCATCAGGTCTTGTTTAGTCATTTGTTCAGGATTCATCCCCAGCTGTAAGGAAGCTGGGTTACAGTCACACAACCCCCCCAAAGAGCAAGGCAGTGCAGATACTTTGTCCAAGCTGGCTTTCCTTGCGGTGACAACACGCACACACAGCTCTTCATCACGCCAGGAGGCCAAACTTTCCATTTGGCCTCTGTCTGTATCTGTCTGTGCCAGGCTGATCTGACAGCAGGATTTTGTCCTAAGTACGCTACTGCCTCCCTAGCAGTGCTCAACCTCCTTAGAGCTCACACAGCTAGAAGTTATATTTAAAATAGGATTCCTGAAATATGCTGGTGAGACACTGGTAGAGAGACTTACCCACGAGTTCCAGGGAATTAGGTGACGCGTCTCTTTCACTGTGCTTGCTCTGCTGCTAATGGCAAATTTCCCACAGAAAAATGATATTTTTGGCAACTTCATCATTGGTAGTTTCCACCTCTTGGTGGATGTCACCAGAAACCACCAGAATCATGTGCCATCTAGACATGGACAAGTCATGAACTCGCTTAGGACTTCATGTTACGCAGAAGGGGCTATAATTTCTCTCCCAATTTTATAATTTATAATTTCTCTCCCATGACTCTGATTAACTTTTGCATGGGATATGGAGGGCTTGACTGGACCTCATCCATGTATGCATTTGTGTATGTTTGAGGTGTACCTGTGCACAAATGCATGCACCGTATTCATATCCAAATGCCTGACTTAAACACAAAACGCAAGTAAAAATGTCCCAGAAAAAATTAGACTGACTTGGCTGTGGAAGGGGGGTGGAGGGCTTTTTTATTTAATTGGGCTTTTATGTGTTGAAGGTGTGGTCCAGTTGATAGCTTTTTTTTTTTTTTTTTTTTTCCAAAGGAACTATTTTACTATTCTTAGTGTATTTTCTCAACTTTGAAACCTGAACCTAAGCCTTTTTTCCTAGCCATGCCTTGAAAATTAAAGCACTTGGAGCCAGATGCTGAACTGGTATATCCATAGGAATGCATCACTTTGTTTCCTAAAGGGTGCTTTTTCAGGCACCCTGTTCTGAGGGCAGGCAGAGCAGAGCAAGTTCGACCAGGCTGCTTCCAGGGGTCATTCCAGCTGAAATCTGTGGTTACATGAGCCCAGCCTAGTGGCTCCTAACTGGTGAGACAGTGATTCCCAAGGGAATTAACTCTACCAACACTGTTTGCTGGAGCTATGAGCGCTGGGGAGGTGCCCAAGTGGCCCTGGGCAGAGCCAGCCTGCTCCAGCCGTGCTCCTGGCCCCAGAGTCGGATGGGCTGAGACGTGGAGTTCTGCCAGGGTCCTATGGTGAGGAGGGCTGGGAGAAAGACAACCTTTGGGGGCTGTAGCTGCCACATACACATTGTGAAATGCCTCTCTAAAAGAAACAAAGAGGCTGCTGCATATAAAGCAAAGTCCCCAGCGAGGAGTGCTGCAGATGATATGAGAAAATGTCTCCAGAGCAGAGCAGAAGAGCCCTTTGCCTCGCTGTGTTGTTTTCGGCATTCCCACAACACTTTGCCTTTTGAGCTCAGCCTTGCAAGCTCCAAGGCAAATCAACAAGTTCAAGCAGGAACCTAATTCAAGCTCTGAATAAAACCCATACCTGACAACTTTAATTATTAGACTGATGCGTCATATTTACATTAATTTGAGCACTACTTAGATCCAATTACAATAATTCTTCCATATATTCATTCCAAGACATTTCAATGACTTAGCAGATAGTACATATAATCAAAGCTTAGCTGAAGAAACAGGTTTCCTCTCCACAGACATACTGTTCCTGTACCTGGGTGCTGACTACAGCACCCTTTGCATGGGTCTGCATGGATGTGCCTAATAGGGTATCAGCATCTGGAACAGCGTCAAAGGGCAAGTACTGGAAAGCTCTTGAGCCTTGGCCATAGTCTCAGGATCAAATTACAGCCCCTCTGGTCGGGGTCCATGTCCACCTTAACATGTGCTTTTGCAGTCTGGAAGTACTACTGGATTCCTCTTTTGCTGTTCATTGATCATCCTGCAGTGATGCCCAGCACAAATATTTTCATCAGCAACTGTCCAGAAAGTTTATTCCAGAGGATCTTGAGGTCCCTTGCAACCTGGTAGTCTACGATTCTATGATTCCAGATGGTATTTGGCTCATTCTCCCTCCCCTTTTCCTGTATGTTTTACAGGAACACAACTTATACTTGTTTGATGCAGAGCATGACAAAGCACTCAAGCAGAATGCCATACCATGGTACCATGTCACAATCTGTTCCAGTTGTTTGATAACTCCTAGGTATAGTCTGTGTCGCTTGTGACTGATAAAGTGTTAAATGATCTGCATCCCCAAAGTGGAGAAACTGTTTCCCTCTTCCTACTACCAACACCCCAGGACCATACTGTCATACTCATGAGCTACAGAGTGAAGAGTGAAAGCTACTGCCCAGGTGTTTTCCACCCTTGTATTTGTGTTTCTTTCACTCACTTGGTGCAGTATAAAGAGGTGAGATGTATAGCAAAGAACTGATCTTTCCCCAGGCATTAAAGACAGGGCACATGCTAACAAATTTTACAGTCCAAGTACTATTTGGGGACCTACATCCCCACAGAACTACTCAGTATGTTGAGGGGGACAACAGCGAACATAAAAGCCCTCCCTCTGGACATGAATTTCACTCTCAAGGTAGGAGAGAGAAAGTCAGCTGGGGCTGCTTTAAAATCTAGCAAAAGTTCTGTGTTTCTCTGATTGTCCCACACTTTTCAGAGACAGGGAGTAGTTTCCTGAGCAGTTTGTCTGCCCAGAGGAAGGTCCCGATTTCAAAGGAATACGGCCGTGCTTTCAAACACACGGCTCTGAAAGCGAGTGTTTCTGGTCGCTCATTTCCGTGCTGTGTGTTCCTCCCAGCACGGTTCTGTCTGTCCGAGGGGTCCGAGCCGCTGCTGTCCCGGGCGGGGGTCCCCGGCCGCGCCCCCGCCCTGCAGTGGGGGGTTCGCTCCACTCGAGGGAGCTCCTGCTTCTGCGTAGCCCAAATCAAGCCCTCGCAGCACCTTCAGGCAAAATCCTGCGGGTGACAAACCTTCTGTGCCGGGGAGGCTACGCGCAGGGACTCCTTTCCTCCGGGAGGCTGAGGAGATGCTTGTGCCGGAGCCTGAGATGCTCCTGGGTGAGGTGAGGCGTTTCCAAGCCTGTCGTGTTTCAGCCCGAGGTGTCCAGGGCTCTGCTCCGTCCCAGCAGCTGGATTGGCCACGGCACCCATGGCACTCCCACCTGTCCTGGCCACCACAGCGGCTCCAGCTGAAGCGCTGAGGGTGTATAGCATGGACCATGCGGGAAGGGGCAGGTTCCCAGCAGGAGCTGACTGACACGGCTCATAGGATCACTGAGCTATTGAAAAAAAGTAGACTTGAAGAACAAGGCCTACTTTGGCTATTTCTTAATCAGGAAAAATTGACTTTATTTTGTCCTGCACAGTGACTTAGCACTGCAGAAGGCTGCATTTTCCCAAGGAATCCCTCTCTCAGGAAGCTGTATATAAAGAGAATGACTGAAAAGATAATTTCATTCCTTAAAAAAAAAAAAATCCTTTATGTCACAGATCCATGCCTCAAAGTATCGAGACAAAAATAGGGTCTAATCAAATCCTTAGAAAGCATCTACACCTTTGGCAGGACAGCATTAAGGGAACTGCTCCTCACATCCCTGGACAGCCAGGAATCCCAGCAGTGCAGATGCTTTTGGAGAAGGCCAGAGGGCAAAATCCATCCCTAGCTTCATTAGAGACAGTTAAACCTGATTCATCCTGTCTCCAGCCACTCCCTGACTTGTCTTTGGAAAGCCAGCACACACCGAGGCGAGGCGTTCCCCAGCCAGGGTCAGGTGTCAGAGGCAGCTTCTCCAGCAAGCCGGTGTGAGTCAGAGTGTTTGGGAACTGCTCCAAGCTATTGGAAAAAAACAACTCCCAAATTAGCTGGGGTGGCTCCCAAGCGAATCCACCTCCGCGGGGAAGGAGGTGATCTAATGAAAGCGTGCGGTCAGAAATCAAAAGAGCCTGGAAAGCATTCCAAGCTGCATAATAAGATTTCACATTTCATATCTTCAAAGCATTAAGTGAACATTATCTAATTAATCCTCACAACACTCCTCAGAGATATTATCCCTATTTCACAGACAGAGAAACCAAGGCACAAAGTTAAGTCACTTGCCTGGGGCCAGAGAAGGGAGTGTCGAAGCTGGGATTAGAGTCCAGGAGTTCCTGGCGCCCAACTTTTTCCTCAGACTACTGGGTCATGTGTCTTCCCTGCAGGGAAGATAATAATGAGCCCATAATTACCCATACAAATTCCCAGTGACCAGGCTAACCCGTCTGTATAAAGCTATTTGTAATTCCAATAAACACACCCACAATTCAGCTGCCTCCAGAACTACCAAGTACTCTCTCAGCCATAGGAATTCAGACCTTCAAATAGGGGTTCTTCTTTGACAGAGCAAACCCCAGCTCTGACCTACTCCAAGGGCCATTGGAGAGCATCTTGTCACTTGTAAATCCCTAGTGACCATCCATGTATGGCATGAGTACTGTGGGAGCTGTTGTGGCAAGGCAAGGTTTGTGGAGAGAGGGAACAGAGCTGGAAAAAATGGACAAGCCCTTTGGGCACATACATCCTTTCCTGAGCCTGATGCAGAAACTGTACAGTTTTTGCTCAGCACAGGCTGAGAGCAACTCCTCACCGTCAAAGGAGAGGTTTTGTGGTCAACTGCATTGCTCAGCTCAGTCTGTCAGTCTCGTAAAATAAATGACCCCTTCTACAAGTAGACATGGTTCCCTGAAATGGCCTTGAGGAGACTCAGTGCAGTGTCACTGGAAAACTCGGGGCAACCAAAGTGCCCCACGCCTTCAACTCCTTCCCTGTCCTGCCCAGGAGAAGAGGGGAGCGATCTGCAGCCCCCCTGCTGCTTGAGGTCCTGTGTACATCCCAAGGATGTAGCTCTGCTCGGAAGCACCCATTGTGCCTGGGGTTTACCCTGTTTTTCCATCACAATGAGGCCTCTGTGAGTGTGTGAAGGTGTGCCCATGCAGCTGTGTGCCTGTACTTCTGTGGTGCTCTGCGACATCGTCTACCAAAATATTTGAACCCAGTGAGCTGGTCTTCCTGACCTGAGGCTCAGGCATTGTGTGCCTGGTACCCTCCATCATTCAAAGTTTTTCTTCTCTCATCACAGCAGGAACCTCTTTCCATCAAAGCCTCTATCATCCCTACTCAAATCCAACTTATTGTTACTCCAGAAAAGACATCACCACGGAATTCCCGTGGAGGTGTGGTACACTGCTGTATCACACATTATTTTAGCTGAGATCCGCCTCTTCTCCCATGCTGTTGTGTCTACTCTTGCTTGCAATGTACTTTGCCAGGGACACCTATAACTCTTGTCACAGAGCAGCACAGCACCCCACTAGACACTGTGAAACATAGAAGAAGCCCTTCTTCGTGCCAGTCAGCCTCTATGCTAGGGTCAGACAGCTCACAGTCATTTCAGGGGTGCTGCAAGAACTAATAATAAACTCAGGTTTTGGTGGTCAAGAGGCCTATGACTGCCTGGGGGTAGGACAGCACTTGTGATAGACAGGGACACAGCAAGCTCTGCTGTCCTCTCCCCCAGGGACAGGACTTGGGCTCACTCCTCTAGAGCAGCACAGTGATAAGGACTTCTCTGTGTGTTTTTCTCTAGGCACAGGGGCACTGTTTCCCAGCCAGGCAATGCCACAGGTAACTGCCTACAGCTCCTGGAGGTTTGTTTCTCCCCAGGCACCAGTGTCAGACATCCTCCCACGCTGCTGGAATGCTGCTTAGTATTTCCTCTGATTCACGGTGATGTACAGAACCCTGTCTGCTATTTTTCAGTACCTTAGGCAATATTTCAAAACCAGGCCAGGCCAGCAGTAATGCTGAGGTCCAGATAATTTGGGCTGGTTGAAAGCTCTCCTACACTGGCCACATTACATTCTTAGACCACTGGCCCCTTTCCTTTGGGACATCTGAGGTTTAGAAGAGGCAGGGAGGATGGGACAGCCTTGGGGAGACAAAAGAGGCCACAGCAATGTCCTGAAAGAGGTAAAAAAAAAAGTTAGGAAGCGGTATCAGCAATGAGTTTTCCTCCAAGAAGGGCTGAGCACTCACAGGCTGTCCACGCTCTGTAGGGTGCAATGCCACCTTGTCACTGAGGAGAGAACAGAAGGGCATTTCAAAGGATTAAACTAGCCATGTCTGTCAAGCCCCATGGTACCACATCACATCCCCAACGGGCTGCAGGATTATAATGGAGCATTTGGGAACATGCACAGCTCTTTCTCAGCCAACACCCCCCAGTAAAGACGATCACTTAATAGTAGGAGAGGGACCACTCAGCATTTAGGGGCATATTTCTCAAACTTGCTCAAAGCCTGCTCTGGTGCCAGGCTTTTAGTGCACCCAGTTGAGGAGTCTTATTTTGATGGTTGTGCTTTCAAACTCCAGAGCAGTGGCTTCTGCTGAGGGCCAAGTGCTTTGCACAGTGAACTGCTTTAGTGCTGCACTGAAATCAGAGATGATTCTCTCTGGAAAATCTGGCTTTTCCTTTTTTTTTTATTCTTTCTTATAAATGTCTTTATTTACAGATCCAGAAGTATCATTAAAATAAATTAAAGGAACAAATTTTGTTTTTGTAAAATTTTGTTTACTAAGACACTTCATGTATTTTTTTAAATTATGATAAATGCACGCACACACGTATCTTATCCAGACTTTATATTTATGGGCAGATTTATTCTTCTGAGGAATCAAATTGCCTTTTCCTCACTTTTTTGATCCAAGGACCAAGAACTCCTGTATAATTAGTTGCAGAGAACTTGTATAATTAGTTTATCAAGTTATAGCTATGTTTTCACTGCAGTAACTGCCTGAAGAGCTTCTGTTTGCCTCATCTCTTACTGAAGTCTAACAAAAAAAAATATGTATATGTCTCTGTATGTCTCTCTCCCAACATGTAAACCTTCATATAAAAAAAGATTGACAATAAATGCTGACAGACAGGAACTAGATTATTCCAGAAATACTGCAAAACATACAAATATTAACATTTTTTTCTGTAAGTGGCATGGTGTAACGACATAAACTGATAGTATGAAATGGCATGTTAGAGGCTCATTAGACACTGAAAACTGTAAGCATTTCAGGATGCTGTATTAAAAACATCTGCTCAAAGGAAAAAATAGCATTAAAAAAAGAAAGGAATGAAAAGTTGAGAACAGCCTTGTATCCAGTTTATTGTCTGGTAGCTGCTGATGCTAGGAATGACCGAGATCTCCCGATTTCAATAAGCTAAATCCAGCAAGAGCCACTTCCTTGGGATCTGGGCACACTGTGCCTCTAGTTACACATTTTGCCTTATATTGCCTGGCTTGTGGAGCATATGTTCCGTGGAATGTTTCATACAGCTATCCCATGGGAGGAGGTTCCAATAAGTAATATAACCACTGCACTACCAATATCTTACCAGTTCTGATCTAGCAGATTTTTCACTCAACATGCTCAAGACAGGTTTGAGACGTGAAGAGATCCTGGGATGCAAAGGAAGACTAAAATATTTTCTTAGGATTTTATGTAGGAATGGGAAAATACATGTGGAGTCGATCACCCAAAATCCAGATGCAGCTACTGTTTGGCATCTGCTTCTTCTGTTTCTAATTTTGTTTTTCCTGCAGCTGAGTTGCTGTACCTTTGTTGTCCTCAGCTACAAGGTGCTGGCATGCAGACAAGGAATCCAGGAAGAGGTGACCTCACGGTGCCTCTACGCCAAATAACACAAAAGGGTTTAAAAGACCCAAACAAACCCCACCCCTCTCCCCATCCTCCTAAGCTGAAGCCATGAGCTGTTTTGATCTCCAGATAGGGGCACTTCAGAGGTCACCCTAAGGGCCTCAGAAGGCTCCTGAGCCCCTTGGCCATTGCAAAGCAGAGAGATGAGTCTCAGTCATGGGAATGGGTAGGAGGAACCTTCCCAGAGAACCAAAACACAAAGGGAGTTGGGTGAAGCACTGCAGTGTCAGTTGCTAAATGAATGACTTGCAGCCATGGATGGAAGCTATTCCTCCTATTTTGCTGGAGAAAAATATACCACTGCAAACTGAAACTGAAATTGTAATACTTTGTGAAATACTTTGTGGAATACTTTGTGTTCCGTTTCCTAGACAGAATTGTTAGTGTTTGAAGATGGGAAACATCAACAAGAATATATGTATGTGCAAATTTTCCTATACATAAAATTTTTAATTCAACACTTTTTAGTGCCATTTCATAAGAAAACTTTCAGGATTTTCAGGTGACTCTGGAAGCATGAGCATCTGAAGCCTGGAAATCAGACTGACAAAGAGCATCAAAGAAGATGTTCTCCAAGCATCTCAGGCTGCTCACTCCTTACTCCTTAACCTGAAATGGAAAAATGTCTCTAACGGAGACCCATCAAAATGCAGGAAAGCTGAGCAAGCAAGTTATGCCATTGAAACAGGAGACTCAGTCCCTCTTGAGAATGGGATGAGCCTGAAAGTTTAAAAGGACAGCAACAAGGTCAGATTCCTGACACTTCAGTTGCTGACCATGAGCTGAGCTGTATGTACTCTCAAAATGCCAAGTAATGCCACTGCACATAGCCCTCATGAAACAAGGTTTGATTCCTTTACATTTTCCCCAGCCAAACCTGCACATATCTGTGGACAGTCTCTGCCCCAGCTGGCATGTAACTGGAGCAGATGTAGCAAGGACTGAACTGGAAACACAGTGGCTGTTTATTCATCTTGTCCAAAGCCTGCAAGGAGATTATGGCAGCTCTCCTTTTACTTCAGTGCATTTTGGCCCAAGTCAGAGGGAAGGGAAACGAGACCACTACAGCTGCTCATCTGTTACATCTATACAGTACTTCCGACATGGAGGTACATCCCCCTTGGCATTTTGTGTGTCACTGGAAGAAAGTCTTAACACATTAACACAACCTTTTCGATATTTCTCATTTTTAGAGTCTCTCAAGCTGTTAGGAAAGGAAACAAAATCTCACAAAACATTTCACCAAGGTGCTGGTCTTGAGCATCAGTTTTACTTCCAGCAGTCCATTTACCCAAAGCCATCCTTCAACAGATATGAAGTAACTATTCTTCTTGCCAACCCAAAGGGAATTTCATGGGCAATTACTTCCTGCTTCCATCTTGAACCAAGGACTCACAGAAAGATTTATTTCTGAGCAAACATCTGAAAGCTTCACGAGTTGTGTCTAAACATTTATGTTCATGCCTACATAGTAAAGATTGCATCTCATATATAAGAGGTACAGACAAATAAAGGAAGTCTCAGTGACAAAGGGAAGTGATGAAAACTGTCAACCAGTTTGAAGGTTAGACAAATGCCTTCTGAGGCTCAGATCACAGCCCTGTAATTTTCATTGTTGCTAAATGAAATTTTGCATGGTCTTAGGAGGCATATTCTGTATGGCGCATCTTTCATAATTAAGGAAAAAGCTATTGTCTCTTTTCCAAGTAAAATAAACCTTATTTATCTGGGGGGAGGGAGGGGGGGTGGTAGTGGGTGAAGTAAGAGTGGTGAGCTGATCTGAGAGACAATTTTGAAACTTTAGATTGAGAGGAGTCTGAAAGTCTGAGCTGGGGACAAAGGACTCATCTGCAGCATCACATAAAAGGCTGTGGCACAGAAAGCTGTCAGGATCCTGGCTGCAAATACTCAGGGCATGTTGAAAGCCTAAGGACAGTAGACCTGACCCAGCACTGTGGAGCCAGAGGGCAAACCTGCAGTGTGAGCAGTACCAAGTCCAAGCAGACACATGCAGAAGGTGCAGAAGGCAGGGTGAGCTTCCCTCACCTGCTGCCCTGCCTGCACATCACTGCCTGCACAGGCTTTGTGCTGGCTACAGTGGTGTCTCTGGTCACAGTTATCCTGGTGCTGCCTGACAGCAGCCAGAAAGCACAGATATTCTCTGTGCAGGGTCAGATAGGGTTTGCAGATGGAGGAGTTTGTGTTTTGAGTCTCATCTGGTGGCCACTGAGAGATGATCCAAGTAAATGCTATCAATCCCATGGGAGGACAGGCTCAGAAATGAGCAGGGCTAGAGTTAGCTGTCATTCTTCATCAGTGCAATTTGAAGGCCTCCCTGTGCCTTCCCTATATTGCCACGTACTGCCAAACTCCATGCTGACCACAAGCTAGGAGAAAAAACTTCAAGCAAACATTTTTCTTCTCAAGAAATCTCGCAATTACAAAGATTCATCTTAAATGTGATGCTTCTAATGATGTGCTTGATGTTCCTTCTTTCATCTGCTGGACTCCAGCAATAAACTCAGTAATTGTGGCCATTCTCACAGTAAGAGTGGCAGGTTCACTGTGCCAACTGAGATGTATCATTTGCCATGAGTGGCAAGGTTGGTGGCTGAGTTTAGAGAAAGTCCCTGGAAAATTCCAGTGCTGAGTCCACTGGCAGATCTTCAGACATAGCCTCTAGGACTGTTTTGGATTGAGACAGTTTCTGGTTTGGCCTCTGTCTCATGTCTTCTTGGACATAGCTCCCCTTTGTCTTCCTCTCCATGACATGAATTTCCTTTGAAACAATTAGAACCTTCTCAAGCTCCTTGTTTCTAATTCTGGGCAGTTTAGCACAAAGTATATTTATGCTAATTGCATACTGAAAGTACACTCTGCTTGGCTTGGCTTTCTCTTGCTAGGACCTTTAAGAATATATTTGTCGTTTCTGGGAGCAATATTGGAGTTGTGAGAGCTGAAAACTTAAAGGGTCTGGCCTCACCTGTTTTATCCTGTCCTGGAATTGAGTAGCACTGGGTATTGATATCTTGAAAGTTTTCCTGCTCTTGTTTCACTTTAAAATGTCAGCTCTACTTTAAAACTTGATTGTTCCCATCCAAATAAGCATATCTGTTCTGAACCTGGCTGATATCAGGTTCAGATCTGAGCAGATCTTCTCTGCAATGGAGCAGAGATGGGACAGAACAAATCAACCTAGTGTCCTACCTTTGGAGAGTGTATCCCAGGCTGAGGCTGTTGTTATGGTGCATGAAATGAGTCCTTGAATCAAAAGATAGCACAGGTATTTCTACACAGCATGGAGCACATTCAGGTTTTGAACAGAAGTTGTCTTCAGTGGGCAGAGCACCCTCCGAGGCTGTTGATCAAGGCTCTTCTGGCCAAAAGCAAGATCATTTTGTGCTGTTAAGAAATCCAAACAGTAGAAGGGATAAAAAAATATATTTTTAGGAACCTTTCATATTGCTAAAAAGAATTTGCTGTTAAGTAATACTTAAATGTCTACAAACAACGTTTGTCCCCATGCTCTTCTTCCCTCCCTCTCCCCTCATTCTTTCATTTTTAGGTCCTTTGCTACAGTAAGGTGTCTGCAGTATTTCTGCTTTCCAATTCTCCTTCCAAAGGCTGTTTCCAACAGCAGAAGCTAATGTTGTAACATCAGCAGTTATGATGTAACTGGAACTAAAATGCTGGGAAGCAGGGAGATGACTGATTACTATTGTTTTTTTCATGTTAAGGAGAGATGGAAACAGGAGCACCTCAAGAATATTTTTTTTGGTCTATCTGTGGTTCTTTGATCAAAATTCTGTTAAGTTGCACATATGAATGTTTTAAAAGAACAATAAAAAAGAAGTCCTCAATTTCAGATGATGAAAGAAAAGGGTTCCTGGGGAAAAATGCACCCAACGGGGCCTGTCTGCAGGGTGCTTTGCAGACCTTGATCACAAACACAGGTAAGCCAGATTCAACCCAGCTGCAAACTGGAAGCTGGTGACCACCCAGACGCTGCTGAGGTGCAAGGCAGAGCTAGCTCATCCTGTTGAGATATTGACATATCTCCATCAGGTCCTGGTTACCTTTGAGACTGTGGTAACAGGACTACGTTGGCATAGCAGGTGTAGCTGATTCTCCTTTTTATTTTCTGGCTAGCTTCAAAACACCTGATCACCTGTCCTCCCACTTGGGTGGGAACACCTTGCACATGATATTGATGTGCCTGCTAGGCATGTGGGTGACCCTAACTTCAAAGTCAAACAACCTTCCCAGCATGATCCTCTCAGAACCTGTCACTGGTCCTTCAGCAAGGCGCACACATGGATCCAGCTAGAAAAATTCCATCCACACAGGCAGCCATGTCTCAGAGTGCTTGGGAACATGAAAGTAGATTTCATGAATAAAATTGCTTCCGAATCCTGGTGTTGCATTTCACAACCATTTTGAGTTTGCTATGTGGTAATGACAGCAGAAGGCTAAGCATGATCTGCAAATTCCAGCCCAGAAACAATGTCAGTGGCCTCTGTGAGCTCCCAACTGCTGCTGCAGTGGTGGGGAGAGCTGGCACATCTGAGCCTTTTTGCTCTGGTACAAGTTATTAGCATAATCCTGACCTAAATGCAACTGTGGTACAGGACTTAGGTTTTGTAGTCATGTCCCATCTTCAGAACATTTTGAAGTGGAAGCAAACCCACCTCCTGCACTTTAACATCTGCTGCCCAAGGGACTGGTGGCCTGGAGGGGACATGCTGTCTCTAAGCTAATTCAAAGCAGCATGTGCAAGCCCTGGCTCCTCCAGCTGACATGGTTCTGCACAGCCGTGAGTGCCAGAAGAGAGCAGAAAATGGCTGGCACTAGGATTGCCCTTTATACCCTGGGATTTGCCCTCTGTGGGCAAGTCCGCAGTTCAAATGGTTTCCTGTTTGCTTTACTAAAGGAAAAAAAGATACAGTCAACATCCGGCCCAAACACCCCAAGGATATTACTTCAATTTATCTTCCAGCTTTAGCTATTTCAATTTCCCAAACTATATTCAGCCCCATGAAGAAAAAGACACCTTATGGGCCGAAAGAACTCATTTGTTAAAAAAAATAAATGGCAGTGAGTTCGTGCTGCTGGATTTATGGCTGAGAAAGTAACACACAGACAGAGCCCTGCACTTTGATAGCTTAGCACTTCTGTGATGTGTGAATGAAGTCCAGCAGGCCCAGGACCACAGTAATCTCTGAGGTTTGATCTCTGTCTGTAATGAGATGCCAGCAGCCTGTACTTCAAAGCCTGCATTGATACAGATAATCTTCTGAAAGGCTCTCTGCATTTTGAGGCAGCTTGTATTGGGGATTACAGTGACAACAGAAGGAGATGATGGAAGAGGAGGTGACTGTTTGATGCTCATTCCTTCAGTTTCTGTCCATTATTCCTTTTGTTTTTGATTTCCAAAGGGTGATGTAGTCCTGTCCCCCACACCCTCAGCTCAGCAGGACTCAGTCTTGTCAGATGAACCCTGTGTGCTCTGAGGCAGATAGGCTGGCTGAAATGTTCTTCTGCCCAAGAAGTCTGTGAAAATGCATCCATTTGTGCTGAAGTGATGGATGCTGCATCATCTTGGCTGAAATATGGGCAGATATTGCATTGGAAATGGCACAGGCAGTTAAATGTTACACTTCCAAACTTCTGAGGTTATTTCTTTCTCAAAACTGTTGTTAGGGAGTAGGGGAGAGGGTAAAGATGACAGGAGACCAGAGGCTATGAGAAGTATGTTGCAAAACAAAATGAATACTAGTTTCATGTACATAATTATGTTTTATGTTGAAATTATATAATTTTTAAGGCATGTCTGATGAGGAAAAAGAACTGAAATATTTTTATGTTGATGAACACTACTGATTTAAGAGAAAAATGGTGGCAAATGTACATCTTGATTGCTCTTTCAGCAAGAAGAATTACAGAAATACACCAGAAACTAGACTATAAATTTAATTGAAATACATAGAGGTTAATATCTGGGACGCCAGTACTGACTACATTGTTCTCAGAAACCTTTCTGAAAACCACTCATACATTTAAGCCCTGTATTTTCCAGGCATAAAATGAAATAATTTTACATGGGGTCTATATTTCTGCCTGTGTTGAAGGGACAGCAGCACTGACAGCAGAATGCTGAGAGAAGTCATAAGGGTAGCATGAATAGTAAAGTGATTGCACCAGGTGAATTCAGTCACTGTTGTGTGCCCTGTTATTTGCCACATGGGGACATGAAACACAGGTCAGGTTTTGGGGTGCTGCCACCAACACCCTGTCCCATCCTCAGGATAGAGAGGTGTACCGGGTTGGTTCAAGATCTCAGTGAGGAAACACCCCTTTTTCTTTTCACCATCACACACTTAGGTCCATCACCCCTTCCTGAGCAAAAGAGACACAGAACTCTTTCACAGATGTGATAAAATGCAAAGAGAGAAAACTGTATAAATGGGGAAACTGAAAACAGAAGGTAAGGCAGCCAAATCTTCCTTGCACTATGGAGAACGCTGGATGGCACACGCCATACTTGAACTGGAGTAACATACACAGCATCCAGCAGGAGAGGCTTGAGAAAGGGCAGGTGTTTGCTTGACTGAATCACCAGGTGAAAGAGGTTGGTTGATTTCCAAAAGTATAATTCAAGGAGCTCTGTCCAAGTGGTGATGGTAAATTCAGAGGGCTGAATGTAAAAATATGGTTAGGCCATAAAATATTTTAAGGAGCAACTGTGTAAGAAGACTCAAAGCTGATTCTAAGAACTGCTTCAACGCATCAGGACAAAATTTGGCAGAGGTCTGACTCTGAGGCCAGCTGAGTCTGGGGTCTAAAATCAGTGCTCAGGAAAGATAAGACCACTGTATATAAGTAAGGTGAATTTTTAATGTCCATGGTTCTTGTAGCAGAAACTGGGAGATTTACACACTGGAACCTTCTTGGGAGAGAACTTGGCCAGAGTGTGTCTCAAATTTAGTGGGATTGCATGTGGCAAAAATAGATGGGATGGGACCTGCCAGTCTACCAGGAAGGGATTCAAGACCACGTAAGGCTCAATTACTGGGATAGTGCACACCTTGGGATGTTAGGAAGCAAAACTGACACCAAGGTTAAAAGAGGAATTAGGAGGATCTGAGGACCTAGAGGGATGTAAGCCTGAGGGCTGTACCAGCCAAAGTAATTAAAGTTTTAATAAAAGATTAAACTAGTGGGCAACTTTAAACGGTATGATCTGGATAGATATTATCCACTTGGTAAGAGCCACCATGGCTTCTGGAAGTCCTGCCTTTCCAGTCTCTCAAAGTTATTGAAAGAAATAGCAAATGTATTGATGAAAGTTGTTTAGGGAATTCTATCCTCACAGACTTCTAGGGAAACTAAGAACCTAGGGGAAGGAGGAAGTCCTGGCATAGAGAAATGGCTGAAACAGGAAACAGAGCACAGGCAAAAGGGTCATTTAACTCAGTAGAAGGAAGTTACCAGTGGAAATTTCAGGGATCTGCACTGACGTCTGTTGTGTTCAAAATACCCATAAATAACAAGGAAAAGGGCACAAGCAGTGAGAGACAAAGGTCACACATGATACAAAATTGTTTAAAGTAATAAGGGCATGTTGTGACAAATTGCAGACACATCTCATGAGACTGTATGAAATGTCAGGTGAAGTTCAGTGTAGCTAAGGATAAAGAAATAAAACACCATGAAAACTGGTCCTGATTTTACACTCCAGATTTTGATCATTGATTTGACCATTTTCTATTGAGGAGCAGGCTTTGGGATTAGGACAGGTGACTCTGTGAAGTACAGATGTACTGCTGCGGGGCTGTGGAACTCCTTGAAGGAGTATGCAAAGGACAGAAGTAGTTTTAACCAAATCAAGGGGAGACTGGACAAGTACTTGGAAGGAAATCCATTACAAGTCACTTGAAAAATTACTGTAGGTTCACAAAAAACCCAATGCCTCTGCCTCACTCGTCTCCTTCCCTGAGGCCAGGCTGCCTTTGAGCCCTGGAGTCTTAGGGGGTCCTTGGGGGCATATGGGGAGAAGTGAAATGGCAAATGGGATTAACACCTGAAAGCCTATGGGGCTCTGAGAAGGCCAAGGGGAGACTGGGACAAGGTGGAAAGGAGGTGATAGTGACTGCATGGAGAAATCAGCCTACAGAGCTCATACAGAGCAGCTGGACTCTTACACTACATACTGGTGGCAAAGCTGATGTTTAAGACATGGCATGTCTGGAGCTGTACCTCACAAACTGACTAGGGATTTTAAAACAATGGTATGAGATAATTACTGCTCACAAAGTCCTATGTGAGGACAGCGAACAAAGACTTGATGAATCCAGTAATTAAGAGAGACAGAAGGGTATACATGTTCCCAGCGAAACTGAAGGTCTGCAATGAGAACCAGCAAAAGGATTCAACTGGTTTAGCCAGGAAGCAGGCAGAGGCTGACTGGTTGGGAAGCAAATTGACTGGATTAAGTGTTGAGAATGCATTCTCATCTGAGCAGGATTACAAGGGACAAAATCCAGCTCTTCACTGCAGGGAACAAGGACGCTTTCAGGTGACCCATCTCACAGGGTGAGTCAAGCACAATGATAGGGGGCAGAGAGATCTTTGAGGGAAAAGATTTTGAAGCAGTTAATTTTGTATTTACTTTATAAAATATCCTGATGGGAGTAGGCAGATGAGAAAAAGTAAAGGGGAGGCAGAGGGAGATAGAGAGAGAGGAAAGATGGGAAGATAATGAAAGAGTGTTAAGGACTGAACAGCTCAGAAAAAATAACAGAACATAAAGAAAGTCCATAGAGAACATCGGACCAGCCTAAAGAAAAAAGAAAGAAAATAAAGTAGCAGGCACAAGGAAACTAAAATATTCGTTTCCATCCATGAAGTAAAACATGGGCATGGAGGCAAAAGTAAGAGATGCTCAGGGGAGGACTGTGTTTGATTTCAGTGATATGCTATGGACACATCTGCTATGTCTCATACCCAGCTACCCATGTTACCTCATTCCTCTGTCTGCACATGAGACTCATCTTATGTGAAAGCTTCTGGTAAATCAAAGAACTGTGATTTTCATTTTTTCACAAGCCTTATCATGTTAGTCCTCCATGAAAAGTGTGCCTGCTCCCACTGATTCTCTTTGGATACGTTGCCACAAACACAACCTCACAAATTTCACAGCATCTCCATTCCCAAGGAGGGCTACAGATCCCAGATCAGAAATCCTGGTGGACTCAGCCAGTGTGTTCGTCCTCAGACCTGTCAGGGGCCCAGAAGCCCAGGAGCCTCACAGAGAGTCTCTCTAAAGGCGCAGTTGGTGGAAAGGCAAAGAATATGGAGAAATGTGTTTTTCCAAGTTGCCTCAGAAGCAGCACACCACAACTGCACTATCAATTATAAATTGAAAAAATACCAAAGAATTGCTGAGGTTCCTAGTCTGTGATTAGGCAGAGACCTTAATTTATGCTTGCCTATATCCAGAAGATGTCTCCAACTCAGGGCTGAGTTTTTTCACATGGACTTAAAGAGAAGCAGATTTCATCAAAGCAGTGTACTGACTTGCACTGTTAAAACCAGCAGCTGCTACAGAGAAAGTTTCCTGCAGGACCACTGGTGAAACAGCCTCCTCTTTCAGGCAGTCTTGATGGAAAGAGGAGATAAATCCTCACTTTTTGTGTCTTGCTCTGTCTCAACTTTCTTTTGGCAAACCATGCTGTGTTGAGGGCACGAGGCCATACCCAGAGAGAGGATGGGGCATGAGGAGGGCAAACACACCATGAAGAAGCTAGAAACTCTCCCCTTGTTTCCTACTCCTCACAAGGTCAGCACTTGGACATGATGAGCACTTGCAATCTGATTTCTGAGGGGAGGCTCCCCCCACAGAGGTAGTGGTTCCCTTCTTCATCTGTGCAGGAACAACGGGTGTTATTAAGGGTGTATAAATAAATAAAATTTATAAAACTCCCCAGCTTCAGTGATGCATCAGCTGGATATGTTCTTCATTCACAGTAGCTGATTGTCCTCCTCTAAAAGACAAAATCCAAAGTAAAACAGCAACAAGAGATGTTTAACTATTTTTAAATGAAAATATTTATTATGTAAGTTAAGAAAAAAGGTCATCAAAACTACCAACCTCCTCCTGGACTTGAAAGGGTCACAAACCCTCTTTCATTAATGACAGAAGGAATGACTTCCCTGTGAGGCAGTAAGATGTCTCTCTGTTTAGCAGAACAAGAAAGACAGAGAGTTAAATTAGATCTCTTGCTCAGAAAGCATCAAAGAACAATTTTTATAGCACATGTTAAAGAGAGGATTTGTTTGTGTAGTGTATTATATTATTATATTATATTAAATGTACTTTCCAAATATATATTCTCCTCCTGTCCCTGTGCTTCTATGAGATGTCTATTTACACTAAATTACACACCTCCAGAATAATAAAATCCTGCTATTCTTACTTCAAAGACTTTTCTTGAGCATGAGCTGGAGACTTTCATCAAATATTTCACATTGCCAAAATGTTTTTGCTTTTAAGTGTCTTCAGAACAGTAATCTCTCTCCAAGCTTTTATTTGGTTGAAGCAAGCACCTGTAAGATATAGGCAGAATTACTTTCCTAGGACTCTGGCTTATCATGGCTTCAACCAGAGGGAATCTGTATTTTATCTCACCTGATGAAACACTTTATCTTAGTTTTAATTCACATTTCACTTCTGGTAACCTCTAGGGCACCTTTAATGACTGCTGGAAATCTTCTCTATGAGGCTGTACATTTTAGGAAGAAATCCTTTGACTGAAATCAATGGCTTCTGGCTTCTGGAAAGGTTTTACTCCTTGTTTCCAGCTGCTACATACTTGGAAACACTCCTGAGTGCTTCTGTGATACATGTATAGTGTCTGTAAAATGCAACAGCCATAAAGCCAAGCCAAAACCTCTCATTTCTCATTCTCTGCTATCTTATTTGCCTTGCCTGTCACCCATACTGCTGTGCTCATAGGACATGTACTCACATGGTGAGTAAATAGCTGTACCTGATGTGAGACACCTGAGAATCTGTCTCAGCAGCCAACAAGCAGGGCTCCTGACTATATGACCATCTTGTGAGAGGTCACACACTGCCCGTGCTTCACAGGCAGATGTTAACACCCTCCCAGGAGCCACCAGCCAAAGCATTTTCCTAAGTTTCCATCAGGGGTAAGAGTCTCTCATCCATTTGCAGCATTAGAAAAGCACGTCTGAAGAGTCTTGAATTTCATTCCCCTGTGCAAGAAGAAGATGTACTTCTTAAATAATAACAGCACCATTGCAGCATTATTACCAAAACATTTCCCAACTCTCATGCCTCTGGGGTGCTGCCTCTATTTTGCAGGTGAAGGAATAGTGAAGCAAAAACCTGCCATGTGTTGTGGATCAGGGCAGAACAATGCCAGATATGGAGCCAGCTGGTCTGACTGCCTGCTCTTGGACTATGCTTTGTTAGTCTTTTAGACCAAAAGGCCACGGTTAAGTGAGATAGAAGGAGAGTGGAGCTGTGTTAGTATCAATTGGTTTTTCTGGTCTTCCCAGAGCAGAGCACAGGCCATTCCACAGCATCAGGGTCAGGAAAGCTGCAGTGTCTATAGCAGGGCAGTACCTGCCCAGTCCATCTAGCACATACCAGGGTGCAATTTATACGTTTTTACTACTCTGCAAGACGTTTTCTCAGTGTGCTTCTCTAGAACCGGCTCTGAAATTTCATCTTAAAATTAAAAATAAAAAACGACAAAACAACAACAAAACCATTTTAGCAAATGTGACACTGATGCATGTCCTTGAATACTCATAGTAGGATTCTACCTCATTTGCAGAGGATGCAATTTTAGGGATACCATTTTTCACAGGGCAGTTTGGCTTTCATTGAGCTCCCCTAGTGCATGTCACAAACTTGGTATTTGAATCATTGGTGTGGAGACAACTTGAACTTGCCATAGCACATGAACACGAGACATTATGCATCTACTTTCTCTCTCTTTTATTGTTTTAATTAATGTATGCATAATTTTCTCCTGTATTTTTAATAGGAATGTAATTTTTTGTTGTTGTTTAATCAAAATCTTTTCCTCTTTTTTCCTATGTAATGATGTAATGAATGCAAGAGTCATTGGCAGACTTGTAGATTTAGCCGGTGCCATTCTATCCCAAACAGAAATAAAAGAAATATTTTCCAACATGAGGCCCACATTGTAAGCCTGGGAGCAAGAAAGTAAATTTGGGAAGCAACATTTCTGAAGTTACAGCACCAAAAACCCCAAAATTACACTGACAGGAAATTTTTAGAGCAGAAAAAAAAGGATGCTGGGATTTCCATACTCTAGATGGTTTTCTCCTAGTTTTGAAACTGTCTACTGACTACACAGTGTCCAGTGGTGTTAAAGAAGAATTTACCCCTCTCTCTAGAGCTGAGTCAGCGGTGGTGACTTCTGGGACACCCCACTTGAAACTGTGCTTTGAGCAGAGTTTACTGAGCAGCTGATGGTCTGACTGCAGTCTGAAGTATTTCTACAGGCCTGACTTTGCAGCTTAGAGGTATGGTATACACTTTTAGGTGATATTAATACCGGTGCTACTAGAAACCACAAGAAATTATTGTGGTTTGCAGTTTCATTCCAAGGTCTCAACTCAATCCAGACATTTGTTTCAGGTCTTCACATTTTTTCAGGAGACCTGGACAAAATTCTCCAAAAATTGAGTTACTTTATTGTTCATAATAAAAAAAAAAAAAAATTTTAAAAACAAAAACCAAAGGGGTAAACAGATCCCAAAAAAATGAATTTACAAAAGGAGAAAAAACCTGGTGTCTTTAATCAAATTTCTGTATACAATTTCTCTGTGTGATACACATCCTCACACAACATAACCTTTAAAGAGCTAGAAACAAGTAATGCAATGTTTGTGGGGAGAAATCATATGTTTTATTTGAGCAGTTGATCAAGTTAGAAAAGGCTAGGGGCATTCAAGCTCTTCACCAGGTCTGAAATGGAGACTGCAGACTCCAAAGCTTCAAAGCTCCTGTCAGATGTGTGAAGTGGCTTGACTCTGTCTGAGCAACAGCATGAATCCTAACCACACATAAAGGCCCTCCAAGGCCACACCACCAGCATCCTGCATCCTGCAGCCATTCCTCCCTGAAGGCAGCATGCTTCTGCCCATGCCTGACCTGGCGGAAGCCGCACGGGGGAAAGGGAACAGCCACTGTGCGCTGGGGTGAACTCACATGGACAGTGGGTAGACCTCTTATCAGGAGGAGATCTCTTCTCAGGCAGCAGCTGTTGTAGCCTTTGAATCCTGGCTCTCAACAAAAAGCTGTAAACTATTTTAAACTGGTGGAACCCTTTAGGATGTTATGAATCTTGGATTTAGCTGGTTATTTTGTCCAATCTGATCACCCCTTCTAACCTCTCTCTGCCTTCTACTGTCACTTTTTCCCTTGCGATAGCCACATCACCACCTGCCCAGCTCCAGTACCCAACCCTTTGCTCCACAGAACCAGTGATGCCTGTACACAGGTGGGTCATGCAACCACCCTGTCTAGTAAAACAGGAACAGGTTGTCCCTCTTTGCTCTCAGCACTAACATTTGCTACCTCTGTTTCAAATCTGATGTTCAGGGGATATCAAGGCAAAGAAACACCCTATCTGCCTTGCCTAAAACATTATCAACTTCACAGATAAAATTTGTCTCCCTCTCTCCTCTTTCAATGCCCTGCTTTTCTTAGGAAGAGCCCTTGAATATCCTGTGAATGTAACTCAACAAAATGACAATGCCATCCCCGTCTTTCTTCTGAGTAACCAGCCAGAATCTGCTTCTCTTAAACTCAGGTCGTGTTAGGTGTTCTTGCTGTACAGCCCTTTTATAGTGAGCTGTTTTCAGCCATGAAAACCCAAAATAATTTTCATAGATACTGTTTTTAGGACATAGCTTTTCCTTTTGTCCCATATTTTTGCTCCTACACGGAAAATACAAATTTTATCCTATTAAAATGGACTCTGGATAATTTTTTGTAATTGACTTCAGCATCAAGTTTTCCATGATATGGAATTCAGATTAACAGCTGTCTAACTCACTGAAATATCTTTTAAAATATCATCAATTTAACTTTCTTTGGCACTTTTGAAATTAACATGGCATTTCAAGGTTTATAGTAAATAAACATCAGCAAATGAGAGTCTAATTCTGCACCTATTCAAAATACTTATTTCTAATAGCTGTTGTTCAACAGCCCACTTAGTCTTTAACAGATTGCAGTCATTTATCATCCTCATGTGGTAGTAGCCCATTATCTTGCTCTTTCCTAAGTGGAAAATAGTGGGGTTTATTGAATATTTTATTTAATATCATTACTATCTCTCTTTCAAATAGTGGTGCTGTATCATTGCTTCCATTTCTCTTGTTCCTAATACAGCTAAAAAGCTTTTCTTTTCAATGTCCTTTGCTTCACGTTGCTGCCAGCTTGTCACACCACTGATGTTTTCATTTTGTCTCTTGAGTGTTTCCTACTGTAGAACTTGCAATCTCTTTCCATTGGCATTTGGGTGGAGGGAAGGGGTACTTTTTTTTAAGGGGTATTTTTTTAAACTGGAAGGCACTTCACGACTGCACCAGAATGAGTTTTAACACAAATTTGTCCTTTCTCCTGCCTGACTTCCCTAGCTATATATATTTTGCCCATCTGAGCAGCTTCTTTTAAATAATTTCCAGGATCCGCTCACATTTTTTGTATCTACACTGTTGCTCACAGGATTTTCACTGGTAATGCTCCTCAGCTGGACAACACCAGCTGGTTGAAGCATAAAATAACTCCCAGGTGGATCCACCTGGCTGACTGCTGGCCCCAGCTGCCAGTCTCTGCATCTCAGGGGTGTGGAAATGATCAGTCCGGATGGATGAACCTTTCCCGTGCTCTCTCCAGCATAATTTGACACATTTCAGTATATGGAGTTTGTCTTTCAGACACTGCACTGGGTGCTACTACAGTGGAAGCAAAGTAATTTGTAATCATCTTCCATTTTTCATGATTCCTGGAGATGCTAATGTTAAGCCAGAGGAACTCCCCCTGTGCTCTGGGTCTCGCTGATGTGGGACAGGAGAAGGAGATAACTTAAATTTGTTGACAGACAACCCTCTGCAGAGCTAAAAAGCATATCAATTACAGCTCCCTAGAGCTGTAGGATTTAGGAATTCAGGAATTCCACTGAGAATTAAATTATTTTCAGTCTCAAAGGGTGACTTATTTTTAATTTTTAGCTGTAAATTCTCCTCTTGCTGTAGAGTCAGACACAAAAATAGTTTCTTTTCTCAGAAATTCAATTTTCCATGAATTCATTGGAAGATTGTGGAAGATGCTCAGTCCACACCACAGGCACAGCATGTTTCACTTAAATGCTCATTAACTAAAAGAATTAAGGATGCAGTGCAGGACTCTGCAAAGTCCTACCAAGAGGCTGTGATCCCCAACTCTGCCATGGCTCCACGGCAACAGATGGAGAGGAAAGGAACTAAACAAGCATGATATACTTTCAAGCAAGATGTAGCAGTGCCTGCAGTGAGTTAGGAGCTGGACTTTTTTGTACAGCTTTTGTACTTTTTTGTGTACAGGCAAGACAGAAACCAGGCAATTTTGTTCCTATCCAGGAATTAGCAGGACTAAGAGCCTGCTACAGTGACATTTGGGATTATTCTGCACAGGGATCTCAGCACAATTTTATACAACTCTAGAGCTCCTGGCAGGAGCAAACACACAGGTTCATTTGCACATTACAAACGGGCAAGTCTGGGTTGTTCAAACGACTGGGTAGGGATAATTCTGTCTAGCATTTTTACGTGATCTCAGAGCACATACTCAAACTGTGCAAAATTTACTTTGTGATCTAGTAAAGTCTAAACACTTCAAACGTTTTTAGTTTCCTGAGGCTTGTCAGAGCCCTGTCCCATTATATTGAGTAGCATGTTTAATTTTGAGTCTATCAGATGAATTCTAAAGTAAATACTATTTGAACAAGATGAAGAACATAAAGTTGCAAAATAAAAAGCTTTTTTAAAAGCACCCTATTACTCTGTTCAAATACCTCAGCATTAGAGTGCTTGGAAACCTCTTAGAGCTAAGTGTGCATTTTTAAATAACATAAGTTGTTCAGGCTGCAGTTACCAAATTCCAGCTTGACACTGAGCACTTAAAGAGTTTAGAGAATCCAGACTCTTTTATCAGCTTGCAGACAAGGGCACTAAATGTCATGTGGGCTTCCTTTTGGCTTGCAGCCACAAGCTGTGCATAGTATTTAATGTAGTCTCTGGTTCTTAAAGTATTAGGAAAACCTGAAAACAAAGGGTCTGCCATTAGTGAAATTGGTGCTGCCCTTGACAATCTACAGTATGCATTTCAGGTTTGGTATGCCTCAAAACTTCCCTAAAAACAGAGCAGGGGGGTTGCCTGGAACTTCTTCACAAGGTACAGAGAAAATTCTCAGGGTCCTGAAAGCATGTGCTCACCTTTCCCATCCATACATTTTAAACATTGATTAAATAACCCACTTTGTTATGGCTTTTTGTCCCACACTTTACCAGAAAATAAGATATGGATCATGAGCATTACACTAATGATTGTGATGTTTCTTTTGTGCATAGTAAAATATTTAAATTATGAGGCTAAATTCACCATAAAAATAAAATAGTAAGGAAAAATTATAAAATCATTAAATACATTAACATGTTATTCTTTAAGAATTAAGATTATTACCTCATCAGATGCATAATATTATAGAAAGGAAAGCATTACTCTGGAAAGCTATCAAACAAGTATTTATAGAAAGATTGACATAACAAAATACAAACAGATAATAGTCTATGTTAAAAGAAATGAAGCCAGTTTAATCTCAGTAGTAGCCACAGAATGCAGCAGCAGTAGGAAAAAAAGTCTGAGATATCCCCTAAATGATAAATTCCAAGAGGAAATAAAGCCTTTCATTCTTAACAGGATTTTTACCATGAACACTCCTCACAAATATTGGCATTCTCAAAGGTTTTGCAAAGATAGTATTCTGGTTTGCTTCCAGGAACGCGGGATATTTCTGTCCCAGTTTGAGCATAGTGTTATCAGATCTAATCCATAATTTCTGCTCTGTGTTTACCCCACAGTTGTGTCTCTTCCACGCAAGCTGCTTCACAGCATGCAGACCCATTCAACCACAGGTATCTGCTGCTCTCTAACAATTTAGGTAAGTTCTCATTTCTAGCCCTTCTTATCTCCATGCCTCCTATTTGGCCTCTTTTCAGCAATATGTGACTTTTGCCTTTACAAAGATATTTCCTCAATTCTAACCAAAGGGAGCATAGATGAGGAAAAATAGCTGGACTTTCACAGAAAGTATAAAAAGAGTGTGTAAATTGGTGGGAAGGTGGTGGGCATGCTTTTGGGGCAGCTTCTCATGCCCCAGCCTACAAAGGCTCTGCTGTGTTGGTGGTGACCACAAGGAAAAGGCGACTTATCTTATTCCCAGATAAAGTTCCTGTGCAGGGCTGTAATACACACCTCAGGTCACCAGTATGTTGTGAGGTGTGGAGGGACATCCTTGAGGAACTGGAAAATATCCATCAGGTCCCTTCTCAGGCTGGAATTTGGATCCTGAATACTGAGATGAGGGCAGCTGCTCTGTACAAATAATCATGAAATTATTCAGCTTCCTGTATTTTTCATGCTATCAACCATAACACAGCCCAATGCTAAAAGGCTGCTCCAGGGACCAAAGTGGCAGCAGCACTGGCCCTACATCTCTCTGGTCCAACATCAGTGGCATCAGTGACATCCCTAAGCCTTAGTTCAGCTGTGCCAAAGCCTCCTGCCATGATTTAAACTCACTTTTATGTATTCCAAGGCATCTCAGCACCTCCAGATTTGGGGAGTTTCCTCGAGAATCTGGAGGACCCAGAACAAGTTCCCTGAGCTTTAGCCCCAGGTTTCCCCCCCATTTGGGCCATGACCTTGTTGCTGTGCTCAGGCACCCTGTGACTTGGCAGTCCCCAGCCCCGGTGGCCCTGGGCCACCTTCCACTGTGGCATTCCCTGCAGATGGCACTCCTCCCAGCCAGCTGAAGGCACCTAGACTGGGCTAGCTATGGAAAGTAGAATAAACAGCATAAAATAGAGTGAAGTTCATTGGGAAGACAGTTCCAGGGGCAACTCATCATATCCTGAAAGAGGGTTCTTCCAAGATCTTTGGGCACTAAACCCCAGATGCAGCAGTACAGACTGAGCATTGAGGGTGAGCATCAAGCCATCAGCTATGTCTTATGCAAGAAAGTGAATAATTATCTGCATTTACAAAACACAGAATTTTGTAGGAAAATTGCATGTTCTGAAAATGATTTTGTTGAAAATCTGTATTTCCTTTCCACATATGGGTTTCTTACTTTCTTTTATGCATTTTGACATTATGTACACAAAAGGGCTTTAATTCAATTACTTCTCTCAGTATTAAATTATTCTGACATTGTTTATTCCATTACTTCTCCTACAAATTTGAGGAGGGCTGAACACTGGTTTTAATTCTGTCTGTCAGTTCCTGATTCATTGCCATTGCAATGTACATCATTTGAAGTGGGAAATATTAGCAAAAGCTGGAAATTGCTCGAGGACATACTACTGGATGCACCCGGCCTGACTATCCAGAGAGGGAAGGGGAAAAAACAGTTATTCTAACCACAAAAACATCCTGGTTAGGAGATTGGACCAGAACAACAGAAGTGAAACAATGGCGTTTGAATATAAAAGGAAAGTTGATAGCAAGATGTAAGACACAAATCGAAATTGGAGCCAACTGATAAAACAGACAAAAGGTAAAGAAACTAACGAAAATTCAGTCACCAGTGGCATATAAAATGTATTAGGAAGAAAAGGAACTCAAACAAAAGGACTGCGGATATTTAATAGAGGGTTTTGCCGTCAGAACAGAGTGGGAGAACTGAATCAACTCGTAGGACATACATGCACTGAAAACCTAATCTTCTTTCATGAGGGAGGATTCAAGCCAGAAGCTACTAAAATTAAATCTTCTTAAATCAAAAGGACCAAAGCACTTACCCCAGAGGGTCCTAAAGGCTGGGGAATTGCTGAAATTAATACGTTAGGAGTAAACACATTGGCATTTCCCCTGGCTTTGATATATTCTTATTTTTCCAAGACTGAAAAAGATGGAGAGGATCTACTGAGGAACTGCTACATTGCTTCTCTACCCAAGCAAAATAATGGAACATATTGTCTCTAAAAAAATAAAAGTATTATGAGAGTAATACAGAACCAGCACAGGCGTGTAGGGTTTCAAGGAGCGCAGATCCTGTCAAACAAACCATTTCTGTTTTGGAGAAGATGACATTTCTTGTTGATAAAGGCAACTGTGTTGACTGATGCAGTTTATTTGAATTTCTCCAAAGTGTTTGGTTTGGTACTACACTAAATTTTAACTCAAATATTTATGAAGAAATAAACGGACATGCCCAAGATTAAAAATCTGGCTCTCTTACGATCTCTTGCTATGTCAGTATTTTTGGTAATGCAGTGCAATGCAGTGGTGTGGGCAGCAGGACAGAGACCAAAGTGAAGCAGGTGGTGACAAGGCAGTGACAAAGGAGACTCACAGTGGGTCAGAGGGGACACATAAGGAAGGAAGCAGCTTTGCAGGGCAAAGAAACCTAGGAGTGGGGAGACCATTTACTGCTCCTCACACACAGAATCGGTAAGCTGAGCACTTCTTTGCTTTTATTCCTATTTAAAAAGCAGTAATTGCCAATAGGGAATAGGCCAGGATGGATCAGGTTCGACGAGGCTTTGAGGCACCTGGTCTAGTGGAAGGCACCCCTGCCCGTGGCAGGGGAGTTGGAACTAGATATGATTTCACGTAAGCTTGGAAAACTGTTACTCAAAGTCAACATAATATATGTATTCCATACAGGCTAAAAAAAAATCACTTATTTTTTAATTGCCATTTTAACTTACTTTAATGTTGTGAATGTAATATTCTAATCTTGTGTTGTGAATGTAATATTCTAATCTTGTGAACTACCACAGATCTAAGAAAGATAGGTTAACACTTAACTTTACAAGATATGTTTGTACCTCTGCAGAAATAGTAAATTTTTTGTCACTTTCATGTTTAAATATATATTAGCACATTTATTAACATTTATTAGCCTGATGCACTCAATACTGCATTTTTGCATTTGTTTCTCTCTGTTTATACCAAACACTTACAATACCAGTAAAATAGGTGCTAAAACCTTATAACTAAATTTGGACTAGCCCCAGAAACAACATGACAATTTTCACAGTTCACTTACTGTAAAAAAATTAGAACAAAAAATGTGCACATAGCTGAATCAAACAACAACATGTTAAACAGAAGATAGTATGTGGTGTAACTTCCATGGTTCTGGATTTTAAGGAACAGTTGTTCTACACATCAAGTTTTGCATTTGCAAACCCAGTGGGAAAAGAATAAGTTCCTGTTTCCCAGTACTGCTGAGTTTAATTTTTCATTCCTTCAGCAACCTGTAGAATTTTCAAGGACAGATTAAGTCTGAACTTCTAATGCAAAGAGAACATTTTTATATACCACAGGGGAGCAAAAATCAGTTCACTACTTTTCCACTTGTCAATCACCTCTAATAGTCAAAAACACATGAAGAAGGGTAAGTTGATGCAGATTTCAGCCTTTTTCAGAGAGATGCAGCCAGATAATACAGAATGCAACCAGCATGTGTCCCTATTGTCCAAAGCAAAAATATTTTTAGCTAAAAAGTTCATTGGTATACAAAGGAAGTAAATTTTTGAATTTGAAGAACGTAGGAGTAAAATGGTGCCTTTAGCCATGGAGAAAGCTGGGAAAACTTTCTGGAAGATGATTTCATGGCTTTTCAGTGTGTGCTATCCAAGCACAACTTTTAATATGGTTCATTCATGCTGGCAAAAGAAGCCCATTCCACTGGGCCACTGTTCAAATATTCCTGAGACAAAGTGTTTATTCTATGTAACCTTCAGGAAAATAAAATAGTGCTAGGACAAAACAGCCAAAGTATGAGTGTGTAGGGTCACTGCCATGCACTCAAATAACATCCCACTGCTGTCACACCCTGCTCCTGGGAATTTGCAGAGCTATAGATTTGGTAGCCTGGATAATAAATAGGCCGACACACCCGTCTGATCAACGAAGTAAAAGAAAAATTCTTGCTTAATTAGACAGTTGAGATCCTCTGATTTTCTGTTCAAGTGTTTAATGGATTCCTGCTTTCTTGTTTTAGATTTCATATACACCTGCAGTTGAGCAGGAAACCTGAAATGGAGCTGTAACCAAGCCCCAGCAGGAGCTCTGCATGGATGACCAAGACACCACCAATGGCGAACACAACAGGTAGCTGTGAGTCAGGTATGGTCCATGGCCAAGATTTGCACACATCACAAAATATTCTGAGCTGGAAGGGACCCACAAGGATCATGGAGTCCAACTCTGAAGTGAATGGCCCATCCAAGGATCAAAACCATTACCTTGCTGTTACTGGCACTATGCTCTAACCAGCTGAGCTAATCTTACAGTCATTTTAAGTTGAATATACCGACAGTATTTCTCCTTCTTTATTTGTATTCAACAACATTTAAAATAGGTTTATCCTTGCTATGTAGGTCAAAGAAGATGTTTTTTCAGTTTCTAAAGCTTAATAAAAAACTATTAAACACTAAATCAAGTACTGAAACCTTACTTCTCAGCCAGATTTCACAGATGTATAGTATTTAATAACTTAAGAACTTAGTTTCCTCCTATTGAATTTCTGTTTTCTTTAATCGTGGGACTTAATTAACAAGAGCACAATAAAAGTGAAATGGTAACCATTACTTAAGCAGCATTAGCAAACCAGTCACCCTGAAATGGCATTTAAAGCAGTTTTTTCCCTGTTAAGGAAGAAACAATTGTTAACTTGGTGGCTGTAGCTTAATGGAAAACTTAATTTTTTACCAAATCTTTTGGTATGGCTTGATTGTTTTCATTATTAACTGAAGATATTTTGAAAGAATAACCACAAGGAGCTGAGAAATCACAAATTTCTGACTTTAAAACCACTCTGTTGGTGTGCAGAGCCGGGCAGCTTAAATTTAGATCAGTCTGAAAGATAACTGTTCCTCTAGGCTCAATTTCACATTAATTTTCAAATAACTTATTTAATTGCCTTTTTTGTTATGTTCTGCCATGGTGAGTGACTTTAGCTAATAATCAGTAATTTTTAATAAACCTACTACCCCTGTTTAATTAACTTTTTGTAATACTGTACTTGAAGTTATTGAATGGATTGGCCTGCCCCAGTGAACAAGCTTTCCTGAAAAGAAGAAGGTAAAGGAATATGGAATAACCCTTACTGCCATGCTGGGGCAAAAAGTTGAAGAGCAGTTTATCCATCAAATGGAAGTTCAAAGCCCAACGTGTTAATGCAGACATAGTGTTCATAGAAATAGTGAGAGCCAGCCTTGAGAGGAACAAACACCAAGCTCCATTGATGTTCACTTCGTTTGATGTAAGTTTTAATCTAAATGGGAAAGTTTTGCCTTTCTCTGTGATGTGCGGTTGGTGCGACCTCATCCCTGGAGGGGCAGAGTGAGTAATTGCCATGCAATGCCCAGCAAATATTTATTTTGCCATAAAAATAAAACAAGTTTGATAGAAGAAAACCATTTCCTCACGACCACTGCCAAACCGGCTGGGAGGATCCTCCACAATTATTCTCTGCTCTCCCGAACCAGGCAGTGCGGCTTTTTCTCTCTTAATTCAGTTCAGCGCTCAGCTTTGATTTCAGAAATCCTATCATCATTGTGTCTTGTACAGAGAGCACAAAAGTGAGCAAAGCCTGCTTTGAATTAGAGAATTACAGAGAAATGCTGCTGGTTAAGAACAATGGGAGCTTGTGATCTTTTTATCTGAGGCAGCTACATTCCCAGCAACAGCTAGAATATGTCCAGAGAGTGGGAATAAAGGTGGTTAAACCTTTTGGGGCCATTACCCTACCATGGAGATAAGTGCAGCCTGCTGGGCAGGTCTGGCAGACAAAGATCAGTGCAGCTCAGTTGAATTGTGGATGAGCTCCCTTCTCTCTTCAGCATGGAAAAAAATCCCCACTGGTCCCATCTGCAGGATTTCCAGGTGGTTTGCACCTCCAAGGTAGCACAAATTCTGGAGATAAAGCCTGAAAATCTGGATTTGTGACAGAGTGTCAAGGACAGTCACCAAAATCTGGCACCCAGCTCCATCCTGCCATCCAAGGAATGCTGTGATGATGTGATGGAGATGCGATGTGATGGAGTGAGTCACACTGGGCTGTGTGGCCACAGCCCCCCAGAGCCAATGGATGGGGACCAAGAGACAGTAAATAAGTCTAATTTGAAGAACAGGTGAATATGTAGAGGCAAGCACTATATATATACACACTCTTTCACTCTTTCCTCTCCATCTCCTGTGCATAGCTGCTCTAGGTGTTCAAAGGAATATGCTATTTTCAATGAACTTTTCAAACAAAATTATTAGGAGACAGTTTTGTAAGTGAAATATTCCTCACAAAGCTGGAACATTGGCTCATCCCTGCTTGCCTTGCAGTCCCAAAAGGCACAGAACTGACCACTGTGAACACATGGCAAGAGGTGAGATATGGTCATGGGACTCCGAAAATCATTTCATTCTTGGATAGTTTCGCATCAGAAATAACACCTCATAGCACCTCCCATCATGTCAGTCCTGCATCAAAGAATGCATGGATTTGGATGGTACAAGTGTCCAAAATGTTAATATAACCAAAATGAACACGCACTTTTTTTGGTGAAGGTATCAACTGCAAAAAGACCTTACCTCACATGCAGTTAATTTTTTTAATCCTCTTGCAGATATAAAAGAGATAAAGTATAAAAAACATCTCTAAAGCATGAGTTTTCCTTTCCATTTCACAATCACTACCAAAAAATTCAGGAAATTATTTTCAAAGATATTTTTATTGTAGCACTAAAATTATGTATCAGAAATTGTATTTAGGAATCCTCTGAGAATACCTGTTGTAATTTACCACAGAAATCCTGTGGGCTGGTGCGGATCTGTAAATGGCAAATCACTAGACTAACCCAAATATCTGTTCTTTTAGGATTAATACAGAGGAGAGCCAGGACACATAATTGCAGATGGATCTCTAGAAAAGTATTGAAAATGTCACAGGGTACATTAGAGACCCACTACTCTAAACAGGACTTTGAGTGAATGAAACGATAATGAAATCATATGGTGAAGTCAGGTTTAAGAAAAGAAAAAAGAAAAAAAGGAAGATTATGCTTTCATGAAGAGGAAATGTGGACTTCACAACATGCAAAGCCCACTTGGTATCTCTTTCCCTGAGGAGCTGGTCATTTTTAAGAGGTCCTGCTGCCTTTTCATCTACTGCAGTGGAACCCCACTTCCACAAACCCAATGATTTAGCCAATGATTTTGAGTTTGTTTCTCAGCTATATGATGTCGTATATACCAAATTGAATTGTGCTGTGTATTGCGTCTCCAAAAAATTAGTTTTCCACCTGTTACAAGGCTGTAATTCATTCAGAATGTAATGTTAATCTCTAAATCTGAAGAGAATAAAAGACTCCTAAAGAAACAAAACTGGCTCTAAAAAACTTTTTATGAAGTCTGTAATCAAATTAAGCCCGAACAAATGGTTCAGAGACACTTGAATCTTGCATGCATCTGACTTTTTTCCAAGCTAGACCAAGAAAAGAAACTTGACTATGCAGATAAAATATTTGCAGAATTCTGGTTTTTAAAGTTCAGTCAACCCAGCCTTTTTCTATGCACAGAAATATTAAAACCCATCATCATTCAATTGTAGTGGCACTCTCCCTAACTGATGACTGCTCTTGTTGCTGAAACTAACAATAACCATTTGCTCATCAAAGGCTCTCAGCCCATCTGCTTCCAGACACTAATTCCAGTTAAAATGTCCTCCTCAGAAAATAAGAAATTCGCATGTGTAAAGTACAAAGATAAATGTGTGCGCTCATGTGGGCTGTGCTCTGTGCAGGGATATGTGTGTAAAGCAATAAATATGTATTTAATGACATGGTATCTGGCTTCAGCCCAGGCAAGGCCCAGACAGCTCAGACATTGGTTAGCATCTGGGCCACGAGCAGAATCGCTTCCAGAGCCTGCCCTGCACTCCACGGAAATTCAAGCTAATTCAATTTCTGTAGAGCTAATTAGGAATGGGAATGGCCTCACACTGTTTTTGGAAGCTGGCAAGAAACTTTAGCACTCATCCCAAGACATTGCACTATATTCACCAGAGTTACTGTCGTGGACCAAAATCTTCATCTCTGGAAAATCTGCCATAATTGCAGACCTGCACAACAGATCCACAAAGGTCTGTCCTGTCTGCTCTGAAAGAGGGTCGTACTTTGCCACACGCTAACAGGAAAAATTAATCAAGCTGTTCAACTTCACTGCCCAGCTCACACTCTGGTCCCTTCTAAAGGCTCCAAAATTAACACGAACTTGGATTCAAAAAATCAGAGCATGAGACAGATTAATGCTTGCACACAGACTTGCATTTAAGGTATAGCACCACTGTTCCCAGCCATGTCCCCAAACCCAACCATGTCGACAGGTAATGGGAAGAGGAAGAGCAGATGGAGACAAGCAGAGCATCAGCACCAGTTATGGGTGTAGTTCTCCCTCTGACCACAGACCTGCCTTCATAGATCGCACTGACCTCATGCTCAACTGGACAAATTAAGGTTTTATGCATTCTTAGCTGAACTTTAGATCAAATTATATTTCTGTGTGATAAGTGCTTGAAATACTTAAGTAGCTGCTTTTAATGCCTCAATGGACAAATCACCTCAGATAACTAAGGGATGTGAGAGAACACTTCCCATTGCCAGGAGGTTGTACATATTGCACCAGCAAGCCTTCTCAGGGTCTAGACCAGCTTGCAGCCCTCAGTGATCTCAATTCATGTCTCAGAGACCTGGTCTCTGCAGCTCTTTGGGATTTGGCTCAGTGTTTGTTTAGTCCTGAGCACAGGCTTTTGGACCACCGATTCCTGTGGGAGAGAAAGCTCCACCCAAAGGTCCATCTCACTCCTCAATTTAGTTTCCAGGAGTTTTTCCATACACAAGTACAACTTTTTTTTTTTCAGTGCTGGCTAAATTAACTCAATACACTATACATTTTTTACCAGTCTACAGCATGCACTTCAACTGTTACTTTGTAAAAGATGACACTTCTTAATTCATGGTACCAATAACTACTGGATGTTATGGAAAGTTTTGCCATGAATTGTCTCATGTATTCATCATGCCCTGTTTAATGGACTTCTACTAGACCAGTTCAAAACAAAAGTACAGGAATTTTTTATACATGTAATAGTCTTTGGGGAAAAAAAATGAAGGGAAGAAGCAATACAAATCAATGAAACAATCTATCTATCATAGAATCATAGAATTGTAGAATGGTTTAGGTAGGAAGAGACCTTAAAGATCATCTGGTTCCAAGTCCCCTGCCACGAGCAGAGACACCTTCACTAGACCAGGTTTCTCAGGGCCCCATCTAATGGGGCCTTGAACACTTTCAGGGATGGGGCATCCACAACTTCCCTGGGAAACCTGTTCAAGTGTCTCACCAACCTCACAGTAAAGAATTTCTTCCTCATCTCTAATCTAAACCTACTCTCTCTCAGTTTGAAGCCATTTCCCCTTGTCTTGTCATTACAGACCCTTCTAAAAAGTCTCTCTCCATCTTTCTTGTAGGTTCCCTTCAGGTACTGGAAGGCCACAATTAGATCACCCTGAAGTCTTTTCTTCTCTGGGTTAAGAATCCCAGTTCTCTTAACCGTTCCTCATAGGAAACAACAGAGAAGTGGTACTTGCCATTCCCTTGTAAGAATTATGCACATCGTGCTTGGTCTCAATTTGAAAAGAACCAGAAGATGTTAATCCCCAGCGTATAGCTCTGGACTAGGTAGAGGCAAGGGGAAATGCTGAAGGATCATTTTTATAAACCACAAATTTTTATGAATTTCTCATCAAGTTGGAGTACTGTTTGTGAGATCATTTTTAAAGACAAAGGAAGGGGACTTTTTCAAAGCCCATGAAGATACACAGCTGCAGAAGTGCTTAGTCTTTTATCTGCCTTGCTACTTGACCCCTCCACCTGAGGCACTGCTAAGTCACTCTCTAGCTTTCTGAGCATCCCTGTTTGGCCATTTGACTTTCTGAAGCCATTGGAGCCCAAATGTCTGAGAGCTAAGAAACTATTCCTGCTGAAGCACAGTAGTCAAATTTTCTAAACCTCCATTTAATTAAAGACAGTTCATTCCCAGTTTTAAAGCCTAGAAGAGAGGGCTTTGAAATGTGAAGACTACAGCTCATGCCCTTCTGTAAAGGACATCAGCATCAGGTGCCTATTGCATCCTCCAGGCTCTGAGATGGAGCCATCCCTTTAAATCCCTCCCTGTCCCAGACTGTGCCATAAGATATGGGACATGTGAGAGTTGATCTGGTCTTCTGAAAGGATGACTTCAGATAAGCAAGGGTCCAGGCCTGGAGAGCTGTTGGAGCCCTGTTATGTAGACCTACATCATCACAGGCTGTTTCTACTCTTTAGTTGGTTTACACTTTGGTGTCATATTTTTTAAGTCAATGATGCTGGAAGGTTTGGCTTTGTTACAAAATACTGACCTTAGTATAACAGGTACTGTGTGCAAAATATCCACACTGAACAGCACCTGTGACTAATGTAAGTTAAATCTCAATCTAACCATCTCCTTAAATGCTGAATAAAGTTCAGAAAATTCCTACTTCAGAAACAGCAGTAGAATTGCAGTCACAGATGTCTATAAATTACCACTTTAGCCATGTCCATAGTAACAGAAGCCAAAAGTAGCTGGACACTTGCACTTGAATTCTCCAGATGAAGAATGTAGATTTAATTGGACCCAGATGATACCAATAAGGAGAAATCCTGCCTGTTACAGTAGAGACCATTGAAAGCTGCACCTCCCAGCAGAGACAGTCTGTAGGAGATAAGGAATTCTCTCTGCTTGAACTTGGCCCATTTGCTTCCTTACTGTGATGAAATCCATGGCCAACCAAGAGAGGTGCAAAGAAATTCCCCTACAGCATAACAGGACCTGGCAATCAAAAAACTAACATAAACAGTTAGTTTCTAACACCTGGAGGTACCAGGAATAACAGAGCAGTGATGTCTGTCTCCTTATCCTTTTGTCAGTGCTGAATTATGCTGGAGGAGGCGCGTGCAGGGCACAGAGAAGGGGACACATTCAGGTACTGCAAACCTCCTCTTTCAGTTTTGCTCCCAAATGCATTCTGTCCAACAGAACTTCCCAACTTAATTTTCTGGCATGAGTCATCAATAGAATGAAATACCAGAAAACATCTGCTGGATTGTGTGAAGTGGCACAGCTCCATGGCAGGTCATAGATTCAGGAAATGTCAAAGCAGGTGTTGGGGTTTTTTTTCCAGAATTAAGGAAGCTTGGGATCAGGGACATCGAGATCAGGCTTCCAGAACCTAAAAATACAGATATCATTCTTTTGACACCCTTTAGAGTTTAGAAAAGTGCAGTGAGGACTCACTTCAATGTAGCAAGTCCTTATGTTGAGATTTAAAGTCTGACCCCGTAAGTGCACTCAATGTTTGAGATAAGAATTGAGGCATGTAATCCAGATCCTAAAGACATGGATAGACATTTTCTGCTTCCTTGTGCAGAAGCTAGAAAGGATTAGTAGGGCCAATGGTGTGAGAGAGCCTCTGGATGCTTCCAGGTATTTCAATTGAGTGTACTGAAGCACTATAGGTCAAGAATGAAGCAATACAGGTCAAGACCACTACTGGTGGTGCTGAATGCAAATACTATGCAAATATTGCATTACCTTTTACAATAAATATCAGCATCTGGATAATTTTAAAGTTACAATTAAGATCAGTGTTTGCGAATGTAAAACTTTATACATTAATTATTGCAGCAGTCTGTAGAGTCTAGAAAGCAATATACTAAGCACTATAAGTACTTCTCAGTCTTGTTACATTTTTCTGTAATGGCAAGTCCCTGGAAACCCTACAAGTTTGCATTAGGGATGAATAACAAAAAGCATCTTTAAGAAAAATAAACATATCTCTTAAGCAGTGAGGAAGATGGAAAAGTTGGGAGAAAATCTGAAGAAGAGGTTCTGTAGGCCTCTTATATTGCTTTTTGTTGCATGAGGCACTTCCTTTCTTTATGACTTAGAGATAGGATCAGGTTTCATTCTAGAAGAAAACACATCTAGACAAGCCACATTCTCTGCATCTTTCAGAGCCCTGATCATTGTGGAGAAGAGTGGTGCTACCCAGTGCAGTACAACATGGGGTTTCTGAACCAGAAGCCTTGTCAAATAGCTTGATGATAAACTTAATTTTAACGTTTGTAAAGCCAGGTGATTTACACATCCTGCTCTAAGAGCTCCACACAGGGCCCAGGATGACAAAGATTGGTGTTAGAGGGCTGTCCGTGTTGCCAAATTAGCCTTGCTGCAGCCTATAGGGCTCAGCAACACAGAACAGGACAGGTGTTAGTGCAGCTTTACAGCAACTCCAGGGGCAGGGAGGGTTGGTTTATGATTAGAAAACCTACAGCAAAGAGATAGTTTATTTTTGCAGCACCATGGAAACTCTGAAAAGCTAGGGATAGGACTCATGTTAGGGGAGTTTCCAGGGTTTGTCTCATGAGTTAGAGGAAGCAGTGATCTTGCTGCACATCATGCTGTGGGTTCCAGTGCTACAACCTAGTGTACTTGAAGGTTCTGTTTTTGTGTTGTCCTCCAAGGCCCACAATAATGCAAATTTATGAGATGAAGGCCTTATACTACATCTGAACATCTGATTATGAGCAGGGTAAATAAGGCCATGGATAGGGTTAGAGCTAACATTATCTTACTGTGACCTTCTTCAGGGATAAAAAAGGAAGAGGGATTGCCTTCCATGGTGTCCAAGACTATGAACTACTATTCTTCTACATTTCATGCTAAAATTAGGATCTAAAATTACAGTTGTAACCTAAAGCAGTCAAGCAGAATATTTTTGCTATATTGGTCTGCGTCTAGGAGGTTGGGGACTTTTTAAAACAGGAGTTGAGAAATTAAAATTTAAAATCACAAAAAGGTAGATTCTAGGGTAGAACTTTGTCCCATGAGAAAATCTTGTTTTAAGATTTGAGTTAGGGTTAAAGAAACTAATAGACTCAAAACTTACCCTCATCAGAATGAGGGAACCTTTTGTGGGCCAGGGATTAAGGTAGCCAAAAGTATTACTATGTGTTCTGCAGACACTAAGGGGGAAGCAGCTAATAGTAGAGTTGAAGGGCCGAGACTAACTCCTCATTTCTGAATTCCTATGTGGATGTTCTTCAGGCTAAGGTTAGTGTTACAGACACAAAATTCCCAGATGGGTTATTTTTTGTTGCGTCCTGCAGGTGGAGAAGCATCATAGAGATGATGTGGTAAATGTGAGTCCAGGAGATTGTTTATGACTTCAAGTACAACTGGGCTTACTGGACATTTGTCACAGTATCTTGTGATTTTAATTTAAAAATGCCTTAAACCAAGGTGGGGGGATGGGGATGGCATGTGGGTGTGTCAGGGTTGCATTCTAAGAAACTACAGCAGGAAGAATGTCTGGTCTTGCGCTGCCTTGCTCACTCTAGGGAGTGGATAGGGATAGGGAGAGGATCTAGCTAACTAAAAAGCTGTCTATCCCATACAGTAAATAACAATACGAGGACAAGAGCCCTTCTCATCAAAATTTTCTGTGTTGTGTAGTATTGAAGAATAATGAACTTTATGGCTGCATCTGGTTCTGTGAAACCACTCTTCTCCCTCCAGCTTTACCCCAATTCCCCACCCAAAAACCAGCATGAAATGCATTTTAGCAGGAGTTATTTCAGACTGAAACTAAGCTTCTCAACCATTCTATCAGCTGCCTCCACCCTTGCTGCCTGTATCATGCAAGGCAGCACAGCAAGACCTGGACCCCAAAAGCAGGTGGATGGGGAGCAGCACCTTCCCTGAAATCATTGCAGAAGGGCTGAGGGCTGCCAAATTCTTTTTCTCATCTCATCCTTCTGAGCTCTTGCACAGCAAGAAAATTATGTTTGGCTGTTTCTTCATCCCTGCTCCCAACCACAAGACCAGGATGGATGTACAAGGATCTCCATATATTGAGAGAAATGAGGGACAGCCTTCAGTTCACCACCAGGTTTTCAACCTCTGCCTGGCCACTACACCATCCCACAGGGAAGGCATTTGGGTCTCAAAACCAATCCCCATGTATAAGATCAGAAATTTCCAAAAGGCCAGACCTACCTGAAGTCATGACAAAAGGATCTTGACCATCAAATTTAATTCCTCTCTGTAAATCCCTCCTGGCTCTGCAGAAAGAACCAAGAACAGCTTCATTCACTTGTCCAATACAGACTTTAAACCTGACATTAACAGCCTGTCCACTTAGTTCTGAGAGAACCTTCTCTTGGAATATAAAACACACTGGGTCATGCACAACAATGTAACGACTTCAACCCTCCAAAGCAGAGCTCTTCTTTCCCAAAATCTTGTTGCTGCAAAGCAACTTAAGAAAAATATCTCTAAATGCATTGGGATCTGCACCCAGCATCCAAGGCAGCTATGTAGACAGGACCTGCCTTACTTGAGTATCTCTAACTTCTGTCCTTTCCTGCCTTTTTAGAAGCTGCAGGATGCAGTAAGGAAAGGCTCTCTAACTGCTTTAGGTACTCTCCCATCACCCTGACATTAGTAAATACACTCCAAGATAGCTCCAGCCTTAAGCCCATAAACAGATGCCTCTCTTTCTCTCTGTGCCCTGCATAGAAACACTGCCTAGATGCTTTAAATCCCCATATCCCTAATTGTAATCTAATCCCTAGCATCATAACTTCCCAGGGGACCATAAACTATATTAGAAGCCCCAATTCCCTTTAGTATGAATCCTCCCCCTCTCATTCTGGTCTGTGCAGGATACAGGGTAGCATAACTTGTTTGGCTGCTTCATTTTCTCTGTCTCTAACCTGAAATGTGTTGTGAAATGTAATCATATAACAGGGCACAACAGCCCTCAGCCCCCATGGTTTATTGCCCAGGCTTTACAGCATGTCTCAGTAAAAATGTCTTTAAGTGCATAAATGTCTGCCATGAGAAATTTACCCCCAAAGTGATATATGGCCCATGGGGCCATCCCATCCCTGAAATCAGTTAAGTCAGAGAAGCGAAAGCAGCCAGACAGGTTATTCTTGTCACAACCTGCAGAGCCCAGAAAGGCAGGCAGAGAGCAGCTTTTAGTGGGGCACTTGCATGATTTACAGAAGTGGTTGGTCCAAGGTTAAAGCTGTTTAGGAGTCCAAAGCTGAAGGAATTTTAGGACATCATTACTGCATCATCATGCAGTGGCCAGCCAAGAAGATGGGATATAAGAGGAATATAGCACATTGGGCAGAGGATCTCTTCCTGTTTGAACTTCTACCCAGGTACATTTCAGGTTGAGGTAAAGGTTAGGTCTAGGGTTTCAAAATCTAAAGCAGACAGATTTCTTGCTGTATCAGGCAGAGCACAGAAAGTTCAGTAAGCAGACACTTGTTGTTAGGCTAGGTCCCTGTCTAGCACTCTCATATATTAGCCTAGTGATCCAGAAAACACTGCATTTCAAGTCATAATTATTGTAATACTTTCCAGGGCCTATAAATTAAAATAATTCTGCTGCTTGGGGAGCTCTAAGCCTTTTTTCAGCCCCTGACAAAGTGAATGGTTTGGGTTGGAAGGGACTTTAAAGATCACCTAGTTCCAAACCCCCTGCCCTGGCCAGGGAACCTTCCACTTGCCCAGGTTACTCACAGTCCTATCCAGCCTGGTCTTGAACTACTCTGGGAATGGGGAATTCGCAATCTCTCTGTTCCAGTGCTTCATCACCCTCACAGTAAAGAATTTACAATATCTGGTCTAAACCTACCCTCCTTTAGCTTAAGGCCATTCCCCTTTATCCTGTCACTACATGCCCTTGTGTTAAGTCCCTCTCCAGCTTTTTATAGGCCACCTTTATGCACAGGAAGGCTGCTATAAGGTCTCCCCAGAGCCTTCTCCTCTCCAGCCTCAACTCTCACAGCCTGTCTTCATCAGAGAGGTGCTCCAGCCCTGTGTGTTTGTTTAACACAGCCTGGTTTTTGGTGGGTGGGAAAAGCTGCTCGAAACTTCTACTGTGTGCGGAGCAGAGCCAATAGCTGAAGGCTCTGATGGTGGGCAAGTTACTAGCCCCATTAGGGAAGTTGGTAGCTCCTCTGTGATGACACATTTAGGAAAAGAAAAATGGCAGGAAGCTCTCTTTCTTCTTCAGAGGGGTGGTGAGGCGGCTGCCCAGGCCCATCCCGGCAAAGGCTACCAGGGTCCATCCGTGACCAGGAGCCCTCCTGAGGCCTCCATCACTCCCAGGGCCCACGTGGCCAGCGATGAAAACATGGTGAACAATTCCCTGATATGGAGCACACACGAGATCAACCTTTTTAGCGCAGCGAAACTCTGTAAGGACTTTTCAATTGATAGAAGTTGAGAACAATAATACCTATGGACAACAATTTTCTTCCAAGTTAGAGAAAAGGGAAAAGTGAAGACACCTGAGAAGAACAGCATGGCGGCACTCAAGTTGGTACAAAAGAAGGAGGGGGAAGAAGTGCTTCAGGCGTCGGAGCTGAGATTCTTCTGCAAGCCGTGGGCAGGACTATAATACAACAGAGTGTTTCTCTGTAATTCATAGGTGCATGAGGGGATGCAGAGATCCACTTGCAGCCCATGAGAAAGTGTGCCCATGCTAGAGCAGGTGAATGGTGAAAAGCTGTAATCTAGTGAGGAAGTCGAACAGAGAGAGAAGACCCTTGCTTCCAGAGACAGAGAAAGAGAAAGCCCTTGCTTCCAAACTGGAACAGATTATCCTTAGAAGACTATACCCCATGAACTAAAATGTCCCACGCTGGGCAGTTGCGGGAAGACTCTTTGGACCGTGGGAGGGACTCACTTTGCAGCAGGTCAGGCGGGCTGCTGTTCATAAAAATTGGAACCACGCTGGAGAAATTCATAGAGAGCTGTCTCCCATGGGAAGGACCCCATGGTACAACAGAAGAAAGAACTCCTTTTCCTAAGTAAACTGAAAAAAGATTTTTGGAAGTGAAAAACTGACTAAAAACCCCATATTTTGTCTCCTTGAGCAGTCAGTAGAAAAAGAGGGAGGGATTGGGAAGGAAAGGTGTTCTAAAGGTTTCTTTTAGTTCTCATTACCTTTTTTACTTTTCATTCTGTTAATAATAAATTTTCTTTATACTTTTTAAGCTTTGAACCTTTTTTGCCTTAAAATATTTTCCCCTGATCCTTATCTCAGCTCATGAAGTTTTCATTTTAATTTCCACTCCTCTGTTCAGCTATAGCAGAGGAAAATAAGTGGATAGTTTTTCCAGGGTGCCTAGCGCTTAGCCAGCATCAAACCCCAACAACCTGTGATCAGCTTAGTGGCTCTCCTCTGGAAGCCTCATTTTTGTACAGGAACCAACAATGTTAAGGACACTGAAGTGTTTTGAGTTAATAGGAGACAAAATTTGGTGCTGTCCTTTAAGGACCATTTTCTGTGTGTATCATGATGGATATCCAAGAGACAGCCAAGGAATCTAAGGCATGAAGGAACCTGAATGCCTCAGAGACATGAGAGCTGGGAAGTGGCCAGTGTGTGTGGACACCAAGGTGGAATATTCTCTGTTACTGAAGAGCTTTGTTTCCTGTTTGTAGTAGAGTTGAGGCTGGGGCTTGAACTAGCATCTGGAGTCAGTCACTTTAAAAAATATCTGCTTTTAACAGCTTCTGTCTTGCAGGGGTCATGCTCAGTAAATGCTGACTTGTTTTGTCTGGAAGTGTCTTCAGAGGTGCCCCTGGTGACCCTGAACAACCTTAGAAGGAGCAGTCATCCCACTGACATCCCAGCCTCACTGCTCCCTTTGGAGTAGGTGGGTGCTGGCAGCACCCTGAGCAGACCAACCACAGCAGCACAGGGGACATGGGACAGGATATGTTCAGCCTTAAACACTTCAGGAATGTCTCCTTACCGCAGTAACCAGGTGAAGCCATGATTTCCTCCCCTCTACCCATGCCCTGAGCCCTCTTGGCCACCTGAGGATGCCCCTCTGGTATTCTGTCCAGGGCAGATGGCCACTTTTGTGCTCCTCTCCCTGCACATCTGTCTGTGGACTTGGTGGTGTGTGTTAGACATCAATTTCTGATTCTTACAGGTCAGCAGGTAACCTCTGTAAGTAAACGAGCATCCAAATTAAAGACAGGCATGTTGCAACAAGGGAACTCAATCTGATTCCAAAGGTGAAAGATCAAGTTTATTAACTAAGCCACCCACCTCCCCAGGAATATTACAAGAATTAAAACCAGACTTCCTGGTGTTATATATGCAATGGCTGTCAACAGCATAAATTATGCCTGAAGATGTTTTAGCTGCTCCTCTGAAAATGTATGGAGACTTCTTGTTTTGATTTAAGGGTTGCAAAGTTGTTAGTTTTTTTTAATTTATGTGGACAGCATCCTGTCCTCGACTTAACGGACTTGGACAATTGCAGTAAGCTGTCCCTTAAGGGCGCAAAGCAGATATCCAAAGATTTACAATTTTTGTCAATGAAAAGACTTCTTGTATTGTTTAAATGAGAAATTCCAAATGAGATAATGTGCAGTTGGCTACAGTAATCCCTGAAACCTACTGGTAGGATAACAATTTTATTTAAAAAGCAAGACTTGAATTACCAGTTTCTTTATGATCATTAAGGGCATTTGATCCTTACAGTTTATGGCAGTTCTCATACAAATTCTAAGTGTTAGAAGTCAAAATGAACAGCTGATCTCTAATATGATCAGTGTTGAAAGTTACTGCAGGGGCTAGAAAGGCTGATAGCTCATTTGCAGCACAAAGAGGAATTAACAGCATTCATGATAGAAAAAGTTCAAACCAATAAGAAAGAAATTACCTTCTATCCATTAGTTGTACTGATTAAGCGTGTTTTCACAGTATTTCCTTGAATGAAGATGAGCTTAATTTACTTAATTCAGTTCAGGCTGGTGTAAATCAGGACTAATTCAATTTCAATCAGTGACATTAGTCTAACAGAAATAAGTTCCTCATTTTCTCTGTGATCAAATTCTTGCATGTGAGTTTCATCACGTAATAATTTTTTCTAAATTCCCAATCAGTGCTTAGAGTAAAAGGTCATAACAATGATTTTAAAGCCTCCCACCAGAATTAATCTGATAAGATCCTTGTACACTTGACATTTGGCATGAAGAAGAGGACACAAGATGTGTTGAAATCTCTCTGGGGAAACAACCAACCATCAGCAGTAGTTCTCTGATTCTTTCTTGAGGAATCTTGACAAAATAAAAACTTAACAATCTACACTTCTTTAGTTACTTATTTAAAAATAAAATTACTGATCATACATCCTGCAACTGAGTGAATTGAGTATTAGTCAGTGAGTGGATTAATTTTGCCTGTGTGCTTGCTAATTATCTAAAACCAAAGCAATATCCAGGAAGTTGCTAATTAATTAATGCTATGCACTACTGCTTGCAAAAACTTTCTGTGAAAGTATTACTCTACTTAAAGTGTTAAAAGCCATTCTGAGCCATAGAGACCATCTGAATGAGGGCATGTTAGAGACACAAATGCAGCACCAGCCTGACCAACCAGGTCTTTATAAAATCACTTTCCCATTAAGTGAATGGGAAACTTTGATCCTTATGTATATACTTCTGCACCTTTTCTTTGAAATCCTACTTCAGGCATAGAGGTGAAATGTTAGTGTGGAATACCTGGCTGTGCTCAGCACACCCTCCCTTACAAGCCGCCTCCTCACCACTCAGTGTCACCAACGCCAGCATCCACATAGGGGAAGTTTAAAAGTACAGAATTCTCGTCTTTTATTGTGTTTTGGAAATGAGCCATACGCAGCAGAACTACACTTGCAGCCTTGCCTCTGGGTGTAGAAGAGTTTTGTTTGCTGGCAGATAGTACAAACGACCCTGAGCTCCCAGTTCTCATCCTTGTGGGGTACTTCCCAAAGTTCTGATGTTGCAGATTGAGTGACACCATGTGGGCCACAGTGTGTTATAGGTGTCCATCATACATGCACATCTATGAGGTTCAATAACAGAGCTTTCCCAAATATCCTGAAGTACTTTTCAGACATGGCTGCTGGACTCCGTAAGAGCTTCAGATCCCCCCTTTCTGACTTGTGCACATGGAAACCAACATTTATCCAAACAAACTTCAGCAGTTTCTAACAAGGCCATGGTTTCTCCTCACATGGTGTAGGGGGAGAGATGGCAGCAGCAGAACACACAGCTCCCAGTGACACAGCAGGAACAAGGAGGAGATAGTGGGCTTAGTGGACTTTTTCAGTGCTGCCTGAAATGGCTGTTAAAACAAACAAAAGGAAACTGTTGGAAGCACTAAGTCTAGCATCTCAGCAGAGCTGGCTGGGTTTGCTGGCATCGTGGCAGGGCTCCGTCCCCACCCACACGTCATGGACTGGCACCACAGTGTCCTCAAGAAGAATATACTCATTTTTTAATGAGAAATTCAGTGATTTATCTGATAAGGGAGCAATTATCTGAAGACAGTATCATCATTTGTGGGTAGGAAGCCATCCTCCATCATGCTGGGGATGTGACCAAACACAGTACATATTTTACTTTGGACTAAGTGCTCCCTTTCATCTAGAATGTGGCTTCCTTTCACAACTCTAGCTGGCTTGCATAAAGCTACCTTTCATCTGATTTCCTAATAAATAAGGCTTTTAATTCACATGGGGTCATCTGCTGGTGACTAGAATATTTTCTGCAGGAACATGTCAGAACAGGTACATAATATATCTACAATAACTTATCTTGTTAAGGAATGAACCCTGCGGGGTGTATCACAACAGTGCATCATGAACACTGGGCATTGGCTGTGATAACCCTTCCCTCCCATATCTCATCAGCCCCTCACTGCACAAGGGAGCTGCAGGGAAATCACAAGAAATCTGATTTCTCGAATAGTTGTGCTCATTCTCTCTTTTTCTTGGAGAATGCTAAAAGTGCTTACTTCCTCTGAAGAAAAAGGGTAAAGCTCAAATTCCTATAAAAATCTACTTCTAAACTCTTGAAATCAGGAATACTCTGCCCTGCTGGGGAAGCAGTAGCAGCTTTAGAGCCCATTCAGCCACCTCTGCTGGGAGCCCCAGCATGCACCCGACCGTGAGCTCATCCATCTTCTGCCAGCGAACAGACCCTCATCTCCTTCTAGGCTGCTGGTAATAATGGTTCTTTACATCAGTGTTTATAGACCAGAGCTGGCAGGACTTGAGGTGAAGGGCAACCCTCACTGTATGGTCAGCATGAATTTGAGTGACTTGCAGGATTCCGAGAACTCAGAGTCCTGCAGAGCTGAGTCACCTCTAGTGATCATCCCATAGTTAGATATTTGGTTCCTTTATTACAATAAAGTAGTGGCTCTTGTTCATCTATTTCAAACCATACACCACTAAAATCCTTGAAGACTATAATCCAATTCCCTTTGCTTCCAATGCAGGTGATTTAGTCTATCACAGAATATAACTATACATAGAGCTGGAATATACATGGCTTTGGAACAATTTACTTGCTGCTGCTTAAGAAAAATCCCTACCATCAGATCTTAATTTCTTCCCACAGAAAATAAATAACAGATTTTTTTGTGTTTGGTCTCTTTCCTTGCTGCTATTACCAATGCACTGGCATTAGTTTAGAAGACTGTCCTACTAAGCATGACTATCCTTTTTAAGAAAATAATTGCTAGGGGCAACTTACAGCAGGCTCAAAGAGGGCAAAGAGGGAGATGGGGAAAGAAGAGAATTGCTTTGTTTTGATCCATTGCGCTCACAATCCCTCAAATTCTTTTTGATTTATCTTCTTAGAGTGCTTTCACCATCCCAAACAGCCAGAATCACAACCTAATTTCTCCCATGTCAGCAGTAAGACTAAAACCGAATCACAGCTACCAGTTTCCTCTCCACTGCTTTTTCTTTATTGTATGCTACAATATATCTGTGATCAACTTTATAGGCTACGGTAGAACAGTTGTTCAAACTGCCCAGGAGATAATAACTGTGTGGGCTTTCCCCACAAGTGACTTCCATTGGAACAATGAGATACCACAGTTTGGAGCCCCTCCTGTATCCAGTGTGGATAATCTGGAAGGCACTCATCTTAAAAGCTGTATTAACCTGGTTAACCTGATTCTGAGGTTGTATCATAGCTTAAGGGTAAAATGATACAGAAATACTATTGTTAGTCCAAGACAGGCAATTCAAATCTAGGAACTTGTTATTAAACATTATAAAATAGACTAAAATTAGAAATATATGCAAAAAGCACAATAAGACCCCTAAATAACCCTTCTTAGAGTAATACTATGTGAAGATTGAACATTTCTGATTAGCTTTTTGTTTCCAGTCCCTAGATTTTTTGAGACATCTGATTTTTTTTAATCATGTCACATAAGAACTGCTGCGACCTTGTCAGGATGGGCACATAACAGGAGAGAAATGAGGAGGAAAAATGCTCCAAGTTTTTCAGGAAGGATTAGGGTTATCCTGGAGCAGCACACACATGGGATTGCTCCATATATATAGTTTATAATCTTATTCTCAGGAAGCTGCTGAGAGATATTAATGGGTGGGAGAGGAAGTACTTCATACTCAAGTGTCTGAATAACATTTTACAGCCTGTACTGAGGCAGTGCCCAGAGCTGCAATTTAGTCATGTCACTATGACAAACTTTGGGGTTTCTTTTTTACTATTGCATCCATTACGTTTGCGGCAGAGCATCAGCTCCCCGTATATTAAAAAATTTACAAATGCAAAAGCAGACAAGGTCCATGTGCCCAAAATCTTGTTGCTTGAGGAAAGATTTGTTTAGAAAACCAGATTTTTAAACCTAGTGAGCAAAGCGTTATCTCAAATACAAAAACTCTTGCAGCTGTTGGAATCACCAGTGTTACAGGGACTTTGTTTTCATGCCCTGGAGTCAGCAAAGGCCAGGCTAAAATGGGAAACCCTAAATGGGTCCCTTTCAGTGAAGATGTGCAGTCACTTAATTGTCTGTCCAAGCATCCACTAGCCAAAAGAACAGAGATGCTGGCAGGACATTACCTGACTGACCTCCTTCCCTTCTTCTCTTCCTCCCATGCCATAAATACAAGGGATGGCGAGCAAGGTGGTGCCTCTACCACTGGTCATGCTCCCTGTGGGAGAAGGAGTCAGCACAGGGCTGCAGCAGAGCTTTGGAAAGCCTTGGCCAAGACCCTGCTCACATCACAGCATGGGAAGGGCTCTTACTTACCCCGTGAGTTTGCACCATGCTGAATGGGACGGGAATGTCACACGTATGAGATCACTTCAAGTCACCATAGAAACTGAAAACATTTCAGTGTGAGGTGGTATAGTCCCACTGGAGGGCCTTCCTCCATTTTGGAGCTCTCCTACCAAGCCCCTGGAAGCAAAGAAGCTGCCTAGAGGACTGATGAAAATAATTGTTTTCCAGAACTTTTTGAGCCACAGTTTGCATGGATTTTACAAACCATGTCCACACTTCATTTTTTGTTGTTATTACAGAAGGGACTAGGAAAAACGACATTTTAAAGAATAAGGGAGGCATCAATTGCAAAAGCATTTCCCACAGCTGCCTGGTTGGCAAAGCACAGCTCCAGGCTGCAGTTAGGAGAGCATTCTCCCTAACAGCAAAGCTTGCTTGGTTAAGGTTAAGGAGCTCTTGCTCCCAGATTGTTATTTCTGTCCATGTACTACATTTCAGCTGCTTTTTACTTACACCAGTGCAACTGCGTGTTAAACCGTGCCATAATGCAAATTTATGCACAACATCTCAAAAAAAAGTTGTGGACTTGTGGAGGTTATTTTTGCCTCTAATGCATGGGTTTCATGTCTGGTTGAAATGAAAAAGCCCTACAAGCAGAGTAATGGCACGATGGAAAAAGCAGTGTAGGCAGGAAGGGAGGCAGCTCAGAGCAACGATTTTTAAACAGCTTTGATTTCAGAGAAATCGTGTGTGCAACTGCAGTGTGAGATCCCCAAGCACTGGAGGCTGTGCCCTGTCCTTATACAGCCCTTCTGCTCATTCATCCTCCTCTCTTGCCATTTCTTCCTCTGTGGGCTGGGGACACCGTGCTCAAATGCTGTGAGCTGTTTTCCACCTGTTATTTCAGCATGTTTTATGATACTGGGGGCTTATGGTTTTATATTCACCACTCCAGGTGTTCATGGAAAAGGCAAATTTAATTAATGCTTTGGATTTTGGGATATTTTTGTTTTCAAATTAAAGTTCCCCGAAAGAACCTTAGCTCTTCCAGGCCCTCAAGCAGAGCCTAATTCCACTGTAGATTAAATCTATCTAATGGCCCGAAAAGGAACGTCAGAAGGGTGCCAGTAAAAGGTTCTCCTCTGTCACATCAACAAATCATCCAATAAAACCATGCAGGCAGATTTGACAAGGTATTTAAAAAAACCACCAAAACCACCAAACAAAAAACCCAGACCTTCTTTACACGCAGGCTAAACAAGCAACAGAATGCAAAATCAATGTATCTGTTTCCTCCAAAGGTTTTCTTTTAAAACTGGTACCTAGTCAGTTAGATTACTGATAAAAAGGAAACAGAAAGATGATACTAGCTGGATTTCAGGGACATGATAGTAAGATTCCATTGCTTATTCATGATGCATTAGTTTGAAAGAGAAAAGACATCTCTCTGAATGGCCCTCATGATAGTCTTGTGAGAGTAAGGAACAGACAGAGCGGAGCCCATCTGGGATTTTACCAGTTAGACTGACTCAGGGCAAAGACCTTGTATTGCATTAAAATATAATCTTCAAAGACACCATTTGACTCTTGCAGAAATAATTTCACATATATTAAACTGGAATTGCATATAATATTATGTAATTTTTATCAGTTGCTTCACAATTGTGTATTTTGTTCCCTCATCCAAGACATTAAATTTCATTAATTTGATTTCATCTTATCAAGCAGCAGCCAAACAGATGCTCAGTAAAGACAAGGAGAAGAAAACAAAAAGCTTTTTCACTCTGAGGGCTCTGCTGTATGTCATGGGTGCTTGCACCGACCCACAAATCACTGGTGATAAAATGGATGCCTTCTACAAACCAAAGCCTTGGGCCTTGGGGAGGGAGCCAGAAAGCTGGCGCTGTGTGACAGTAGCCAGAATGGACTTTAAATCTGTTGTACACTGTCATATAAAATCTCCATACTGGAGTCATGACTTTTATTATTTATTCATACACGCAGAGTAGTGCTGCTGCTGCAATTGTGAAAGAGGACTGTCATTACAAACCCCGCGGCAGGCGCGCTGGGCGCTCAGGCCAGTCCGAGCACACTGGCGTATTTCCACTAAACACAGAACTGTGGAGTTTTCTTACACCAGCAGCAGCAATACCCTTCAAAAACAAGCTTGCTTCTTTGGTGTTTTATCAACAAATACTGAGCATGCTTTTCGTGTTCATAAGAAACCAGATATTTCTCTATCTAAAACCCTTTGTAAGAAGAATCCCTGCCCTCATTTTACTGGCTGCGGTCTGTGCAGAGGGAGCCTTGACAGGGCATGCACAATGGTTTAGGTAATTCTAGATGTTAAGATTTTCAAGAGTGACAGTTAAGTATTTCAGTTAAACTGTATCACCCTAAAATGAGACAGCTTTTAACAATTCATGAGATCAAAAGCACCAGCAACAGAGAAAAACAGGAAATTTTAATTCTAGGAATGAAAGTCACATCAAAGGATGCTGCACTTCCATTTCTTCATCGTAGCCTAAGCTAATGAGACAAATCCAGACTATTCACTGCTCTGTATTTCAAATGGGCTTCATTGATTTTAACACATTTGGGGCAAAAATGCATGACATAGTCTACCAAAAGTCTACCATAAGACTTATTCTCTGTTCTGTCTTTCTATGTGCATAAGCATAGAAGCTTATAAAAAAGTTCAAATTTATTTTATTGCCAGGACGGGCCCCATGTCCATCCTACTCCAATTTCAGGTCTCTGACCACGACAAGCTGTAGATGCTTCAAGAAAGATTACAACAGGGCAAGTAGAGAGCAGATCTTCTGCTGGAGAAGAAGAAAAAGAAACTTCATAGGCCAGAGATTAACCTGATTTAAAGGCTACTGACAAGCTATGAAATCATTAATCCAGGCTGAGGGGAAGGAAAATGTAGATTTCCTTAGCTTTTGGAGAAGTATAAAACCAACCCATATCTCATCTCTTTGGGGATTCCCTTAGGAATAAAGGATGAAGTCCATACGCACTCTGTATCTCTCAGAACACATCACAACTCACCCATTGCAAATATTGTTTGTTTTCACACATCCTGGGAGTTGGTTGTCAGGCTTGCTCATCTACGGATATGGCATCAATATAACTTAGAAAGAGCTGAGCTGGTCCAGTGCCCCGTCTTGGCAAGACAGCTGGATGGCAGCTGGGATGAGGCTATCCCAGCCAAACCCAGCTGGAAACTCTCTGCTGAACTGCAGCTGAACTGCCTTTAGTTCTCACATCAAAAGCTGTGTTGATAATATTCAATATTTTTATGGAACACTTTAACAAACACTTTAAAAAATTATTTATTATTATTATTATTATAAGTCTGACCGCAAGTATTTTGTTCACCCATGACACCAGTGTCTAGAAGACCCAAAGGAACAAAGCAGTGCTGCATGAGTCCATGGCTTCACTTCTCCCATGGATGTAGGAGCCATGCTGTGGCAGATCAGACATGGGCTGGGCATCAGGAGACCAGACCGTTTGGGTACCTCAGCAGTGACTCATTATTGAACTCATTGTTCCTGAGTTGCCTCGGGAAGCCACTTATTCTCTCTGTTCATCACTGTTTCCAGCTGGTAAGTGGAGATAATGTTGTTTACCCATCTTCGTAAAGTGGTCTGAGTAATGAAGGTGGAAAAACACTCATGAACTATCATGCTGAAGACACAAACCTAGGGAAAATGCAGAGATAAACCAGATGTTCTTGATAGTCTGACTGCTCTTGGAAAGATTTCTTAGATTGATATGACCAAATATGACAGTGGATTACAAAGAAATAAAATAGAAGCTAGCAAAATATTATGGGTGACAACAACACAAAGCAATAACAACCAGCCTGTAGGAAAAGAATGTTGTTCATTTGCCAATGGCTGTAAAATTGGCCAGCAAAATGCCCAAGAAAATGTTGAGTAGATGAAGAATGTTTGCCTTGAGTGCCTACAGTTCATTGATTTTAATTTAGCAGCATTCACAAGAACTTGTTCTTCATTTATTCTCCCATCGATTTATTTGAAGCAGTATGTCTTTAAAGTCAACCAGATGTAATAAAAAGATATTTTCCAGCATAGATTGTTGCAACAAAGAAGAGAACAGTGGAGCACTTTTTCCCAAACCATTTACTAGTCTCCAGGGAGATATAATTTCTTTTCAAACTGAACTACATTTCAATTCATAGGACATTTTTATTAGCCATTTTGGACTAAGTAATAGACTCCTTTGGAAGCAGTTCCCTCATTGTCACAATACCAATTAGCAACAAAATATCACAAGGTAAAGTGAGAAGTTGACAAGATACACATCTGTCCCTGCCCAGCACTTCAAACAAAACCCTCCCTTTTCTACTCAGCTGCTTAGCTTAGTTGTGATACCCACAACTGCATATTGCCATATCTAAATAAGCAAAAATTCTTTTCTTTATGTGGCGTTGCAGAAAGTGCTGCCATGTGAAAAAGTCAAGAAGACATTTCCACACTCAGCAGAAACACGGTGTGAGGCTGGAGGAGGCTGCTGTACCCTCTGTGATGTGAAGCTCTCCTGAAAGCAGAGGCAATAACTCACTCTGAGCCATGGAAGGGACAAGTTCTCACTTCAGCGTGAAGCTGCAGCTCAAGAGTGGTGGTGCCTTGCAGGTTTTGGGGATGATACAGGAAATGCCCAGTTCCCACAAGTGGCTGATGTAGTGCCCAGGATCATCACAGCTGCTGCCAATGCACAGGAAAATAATCGAAGATGAAGGAATGGTAGACTGAGGTCTTGAGAAGAAAGCCAGTGAGCAAACAGAAGGTGGAGCCTCTGGGCCCACCAGCTAAAGTACACTGAGACTGCTGTGTATGAATGCAGCCTCACAAACCACCACCACACACTAGGGACATGGGCACAGAGTGATGCATGTGCACCCTGCATTTTGGGTTGGATGTAGTTTCCTTTCATACTGTGTTTTGAAAGAACTTATAAGTCCAGACAGTTAAGGAATATAGGAAAGTTTGCAATTAATGACTAGTTGGCCGTTGCTGCGTGCTTTTATATTCATTTCTTGAGGAAAGAATCAATAGCCCATGCATGGCACTAAACTAATGTAATCAATGTTATGATTTGAAAAATTAAACTGCCACTTCATCAGGAAGTATCAGAAAAAATAATCTGAAAACCTGAAAATACTCTTGGGCAGTGGAGCAGCTAAGCTGTGTATTGGAAAGGCCAGAAAGAAGATGATACGATACTTTCATTATTGCAGACTGGACTGAATAACCAATATTTGTGTAATATAATATGACATGACATATGACTATTGCCAACTGAAATCTGATTAGCAACTTCAAGCACAGAAGCTTTTTAGAGCAGTATTTAGACAATAAGCAAGAATGAAAGATCCAGGCAAAGTTTCACAAAGCAAATAATTTCCTTTTAATTGAAACCATAAGGGCATAGTTTTGGAGGCAGTGAATGCTTTGGAGTGCTTGCTTCATTTGAACATAAGTGATTTTAAGCATATTATTACATGAGAATATTGTACTACATCCCTCACTTGGAAAAAAAAAAAGGCATGGAAAGGCAGCAGAAAAATACATTTCCCTCATCCATCCCATTCTGGATGTGGTATACCAGCAAGTTTTTGGCATGGCAGCTTGTATTAATACTATACATCTATATGAGAATCATATACCACATTTTTATGTTGCAGTCTTGGCCAATGTTTCCTTCTTGTAAAACATCCAAGGTTTCTGGTAGAAGCTTTATTACAAAAGATGCATTGTTTCCACTGAGTTATGTACTAAGAATAATCAGGCAAAATTGTGATATTAACCCTAATGGAAACAAGACATTCCTTATTATTTGCTGTTGATGAAACTCAGTGATTTAAAGACACCAAAAACCCCCCTTTGATTAGCTTCACAAGTTAGAGAGAATTATATTAATTTCTGTGTCTTATTTTCGCAATCTGCCTGGTCTTAAAAAGACCCTTCGTAGAGGCAGAAACTCTTGAAAGCTGCAAATCCTTACCTGTTGGTCCACTGAACAGGGGAAGGGATAAGAGCTGAGAAGTGGGTCAAGGCAAGTAGTGAAATGGCATTTTGCCTGCTGGGGACATGTTCTGCAAAGTATACACAGATCACATGAGGTTTTTGTTGTTTCCAGTTGCTAAATGACATGAACATATGCTTAAATACTTTAAATAATTTCCACATACTTTACCATTGCTGTGGTAAAGTATGTGCATCAGGTACATTCTGTGATCATAGATTAAATGTTTGGGTCAGTTTTAAGTGGAAGAGCAGACAGCAGGGCTCATCAAAAAATACAAGCAGCAGCACTTGCATGCATGTGTGGCTGAATTGCAGGGTTTTCCCACTGAACTCCTAATTTGAAGCTTTTAAAGGATTTCTCATTGGATTACAGACAGGAAAGCAAGAAGTACAGGGAAAATGTGGTCACACAACTACTACCCCTGCAAAGTGACCCATCAGGGGATGCTCAGAGCAAGTGCTGCAGACTGGGCAGGTCAAAGTGCCACATGTGGAAAGCAGGATCACTTCTTTTCTCCCACTCAGTTCTTTAAAAATGAGACTTTTAATGAGATTTCAGGTAATACATATTATTAGACTTTGGTAGCTTGCTACGATAACAGTTCATTGCCTGTCCACATAACGCTGTTGGTGTAACCTTGTGTGCTGTCAGAGTCCAAAGCTGGCTGGGGAAAGTACCACTCTGAGCAGGAGAAACTATTCTGTTTGTACTTTGGGATGTAGAACAACACAGAGAAGAAGTCATGATCTCCTTCATAAAGACTTAGGTAAACACAGGCACATATGAATGAAGTAGTCACATAAACTAAGATTTTACTCTCTGTGTCCAGCCAATCAGATCACAATTTTAAGAAGACGGTTCCTTTGTATTTAAAAGGGAAAAGGATGTTAAATAACAATTTGGATTTATTCACCATCATATTGTAAGAATTACATATGAGACCTGATTCAACAAGATTTTCAAAATGTTTCCATGATGCTGTGAAGCTCAAATTCATAATTATTTTGGAGTTCATAAGAAATACTCGTAAGTATTATGATTATGAGTCTCTTGCCAGATAATCAGAGAGCACCCACAGCACTATATGAAAATGATATAAATTATCTGAATTATGTTAGCCTGTAATTGATCATACAAAGTATTCATTACCATGGCATACATAATTAATATTTTATTCTGATATTGCCTTTCCTGCAAATCATTTTTAAAAATAGGGTGATTTTAGAATGAAAAAATGCATCTTGACAATAGATAAATTATGTACAGAGAATTGTCAAGTGTGACATTTGGATAAACTCTTCAAGATTTTTAGATGCTCTAGTGGCAGAAAAAATATTAATTCAAAACTCTAACTTGAAGAGTCTGCAGTTTCCCAAGATTAACACAATCCATTCTGGTTTTGGAGACCTTCACAAGGTCCCCTCACTAGTGGCAGGAAAGGCAGTAGTTAGGGACATGCCTTCCCATCCCCAGCCTGGTGCAGCAGAAGTCATGTTAGGAAGCAGCCTTTGGAGAAACATCCTTTGCAGGGTGGGAGGTTCTGCTGAAACCTCTGTGCACATGGTGTGACTGCTCACCAAAGACAGAATGTGACTGCTGGCAAATCCCATGGCCATAGCCCAAAGATTGAGTTATTACAAAACCCAGCCTAACATCCCAGTAGTGTGGGCAAGTAACAAAGTGACAGTAAACTCAGGGCAGCTCCAAGATGGATTTCCCAGTATGGCCATGCTGGTTTCTTTGGGCTGCTAATGTTGATGCCTTAGGTTTTAGCTTTTATATTTTTCAAATCTTGTACTGTTAGTGTAACTCTGAAGCTTCCTGTAGCTTCTTAAGTGCTGTTCTCTGTGCTAAGATAGACATAACAAACCTCTGTAACTTGCTCTCCAAGGACACCCAGAACAAGAACTGTAAACCATCATCTTGGCAAGAGGGGGGCAAGCTGGGGGAAATCACATCATTAGCTGGGTTCTAGTTGGTGAATTTATTTTGATATAAAAGTGTGAAGAACTCGTGACCTGTCGTCCATTTTGGGATCCACTGAGGCAGGACACTCTGGAGCCCAAAGTGTACATCTGAAGGCCTTTCAAATAAATACCACCTTTTTTCCTTTATTCCTGTCTAGTATCTGTTTCTAGGTAGCCATTTAAGGCATCAATGTAAGACAGAAAGTAGCATTACAGCAACTATTTCACTTTTCAGGCTGCAAAATCCAGTGAAATGCACCTAAGGATGGACATTACCACCTGCTCATTCTAACTTGGCTATTAAGTTGGCTGACACATACTTCTGCCTGGGTGGAGTGCAGGCATGTTTCAGCAGGAAAGCCATATGGGCCTTTCTATGGCTTCTCCTGCACTCCTTTACCAGTCACAAACCAGGGCTGTTATGGAGAGAGAAGTGGGGCAGGCAGGACTATGCAGGCAGGGATGAACAATGCCTTAACAAGAACAAAGCAATTTCAAATCCCACCAGTTTGTTAGATTACTTAAGACATTTGACTGAATGTCAAAAATGTTTCAATGAATAGCTTTACCACCCAGATCTTATTTCTTATTATCTTTTTTTTCTTCTTTTGGAAAAAAAAATACTAAAACTTAGTAATTAACTGCTTGATTTCATTTTTCCTCAAATATGTGTTTTTAATTCCATTGTGCAAATGTGGCCCAAAGCAATAAGTCTTTGAACTGGTTAACTTGAAACGACAGAAATACCTTCCCAAGTCCAGTTAGGACAAAAGCTAAAACCTCACATCCAGATTCTGGAGTCTTTCTAATGCCCCTGTTTTACCCTGACATTTTCACAGACAGCTGCAGGCGTGTCTCACACACCTATTTTTTTAATGTCCAGCAGCTCCACAGAACCGATCACCTTTCTTCCAAATGGATTTGATCTGCGGGGTGCTGGCTCAAGTAAAGAGTGTGGTGCCATGTGTGCTATAAAGAAGCATGACAAGGTGATTCACACGCTGCCTACAGATTTTCCACAATCTCTGTGCATTGTAGGGCTTATACTCCTTCATATCATTTGGAGGAACTCTCAGAATAATGATTTGGCATAACTGGTTTTTCCATTTCTGTCATTAAATCTGCTTCCAGGGCCATGCTGAAATTGCAACAAAAGACCTTCCCACATCGCAAATCACTGTGGTGCTTGGTGTGCACTATATCAATAAAAAGATTAGCTTACTTATAGGAAAAGGATGACAACATCCACAATTTTCCAAGCCATGAGAAAAATGAGGTTCTGTTTCAAGTAAACCAGATAGTAACAATGTCACGTTATAACCTTCGGCTCCTCAGGTACAGTACATGGTTCACAAGTGGATTTTATCCTATGTGCAGCATTAAATTAGTGCCATTAACCTTCTAGGTCAGCCCTTTGAAGTCAAGCAGGTTTTTTTCTATTGATTTCCATAGAGCCCAGATTTCATATTTATTTCCACTGACTATTTATTTCAAAGGATCAGGAAAATTTTCTGCTTAGAAGCCCAGAAGTGAAACAAAAGTTTCACTGCCCCTGTACTCAGCGCTGGTGAGGCCTCACCTGGAGTACTGTGTCCAGTTCTGGGCCCCGCAGTTCAGGAAAGATGTTGAGGTGCTGGAGCAGGTCCAGAGAAGAGCAACGAGGCTGGTGAAGGGACTTGAACACAAGTCCTATGAGGAGAGGCTGAGGGAGCTGGGGTTGTTTAGCCTGGAGAAGAGAAGGCTCAGGGGAGACCTCATTGCTCTCTACAACTACCTGAGAGGAGGTTGTAGGCAGGTGGGGGTCGGTCCCCTCTCCCAAGCAACTAGCAGTAAGACAAGAGGGCATGGCCTCAAGCTGTGCCAGGGGAGGTTTAGGTTAGATATTAGAAAGAAATTCTTTACAGAGAGGGCAATCCGCCATTGGAATGGGCTGCCCAGGGAAGTGGGGGATTCTCCACCCCTGGAGGTTTTTAAGATGAGG